>BJBW01000735.1:0-280000 GCA_004320125.1 Scolopax mira | reverse complement strand
GGCATCTTCAAAATAATAGTCAGGTTTAAGTGAAGGTGAATTTTAGTCGTCAGTGGTATTTTTACCAAACGAGCAGAAGATCACCTTTTTTTGTTTGTTTGCTTGCTTGCTTGCTTACTGCTTTCGGAAATATACCTTCTCCTAAAATGTTTTCGAATGAGTTTATCTAATTTTGTTCCTTTTGTTACGCTGAGATAAGGAAGAAGTGAACGCACCTAATAAAAAAAAAAACCCAAAACCCCACCTTTCTCTTTTAAGCCTTTGATAGATTCCCCTATTGACGTTGTTTCATGTATAGTGTGAAAATTTTTCCTCTCGTGTTGAAATCCTTTTACCAACAGCTATTTTCCAAGTCTATCCTCTTTTATGTTTCGGGCGTTTCTTATGCAAACAGCTTTTATTTTAAATAAGCCTTAAGGTAACTTTCTAGAGGGCGAAAGGGGAGAGAGAGTCAAAGGAGTGTGATGACACGGGGAAAGGCTGGCTGGGTTTCCTCTCCAGCGCATGGAGATTTTTAGTGCCATTTCGTGTTATTAAATGTACTACAATTAAAATGATCGAGCCCAAAGCAAGTGAACACATTTCCTAATTTGTACGTATTTACTCGGACTGGTATTTGCCGTCTGGATTTTAAGGAGTGAAAAAAGAGTCTTTTAGCCCTTCTAACACCTTGATCTGATCATTGAATCTCAGCAATCATAAAGGCATCTCTGTGTTTATCTTCTGCGAGAGCCTGGAGGCTACGGGAGAGAATTATACCAACTAAGCACATATTTGGTTACAGTACTCCTTCAGAAATTAACCATGGCACACAAATGGAGGCGATCTTTAGCTTCGTCACTTGGATCCCAAATGTAGAGCGTGTTTATTGGCAACTTTATTATGGAAATTGTGCAGATCAACCACATGCGTCTTCAACGGCGTGAGGAATAACGTCTTTTGAGATCCGGGGAAAAGTTTTAAGGATACGTCTGGAAACGGCATTGGAACCCCAATAATTAACCTTAACTATACATCCAAATGACAAATAATCCTTGACGGAATGACAAGGCAGCAACGTTTGGGCGTGGGGCAGGGAGAAGAGCGCAATCTATCTCAGCTATCTTCTTGAAACAGTCTAGGTCCATGATCCGAAAAGGTTAAAATAATCTTAACTTTAATAACTATTAGCTTGTTTTCAGTCATCCCTAATGATGCATTTAGGTCTCCTCTCATCTCCACCGCTTTCGTCTTTAGCTTTTTACACCCTAAAATTAATTCCACCTAAAGTACATTTTTCATTTTGTACTGTACTAGCGACGTGCAAATAATTTACATCAGCGTTCATCAGGACTGTCCTGAAGTGATGGATCATTTTGTTGAGTTGCAGTAAAAGTGCAGAATGATCTATAATGATGTAATATATACATTAAAAGGGTGTCTGGATGATCAGAGTTTTGCTAAAAATGTAAAAGGGCTTTTTGATTGATAACAGGGTTGCTGTTTTTCTGCAAAGGCTGTCACAGGCTGACACAATGCTTGAGTTATTAGGGCAGAGAAGGGCAACCATAAATTTCCAACGTCAGGCAAAAACTCTCTTTATTGTCTATATGATGGATGGGCCTCCGTACTAGACACCAAATACTTCGTATCACCCTTAAATGGGAACACATTTTTCGTGGCCATAATTCATGTTTTTTAAATAGAAAGTTTGAAATGCCTGCCTATATTTCACAATCCTGACATATTTATGAATCACTCCCTGCATGCAAATATAATTATTTAAAGCACTGAGGTGACATATGGGTTAGAAATGTACCAAATGCTGTTAGCGGAGTGATTTTTTTTAATTCCCTAAATTGAACACCATAGAAAACTCTGCCTGTCTGTTCAGATCAATAAAGTCGAAGGTGAAGTTTTACTGATTTTGTCAGTGCCACATACAGATATTCGGTTTTGATTAGGTGAAGCTGACAAAAAGGCAGTCTTTTCGCAATTACCATGAGGTTAATGAAAGAAACACTCATCTTTCTCCTGGCACCCCCACGCAGGCAGACGCGCCTTCCCCCCTCTCTTTTTTTTGGGCGATGAACGCGCCGGAGGTAAATTTGAACAGGCGTTCTTTAGGTTTTTTTTTATTATTATGATTATTTTGGGTTTTTTTTTTTCCGAGTTTCTTTTCCGTCCAGCACGGCTCGTCTCGGAGGAAGCGCCGGTCTCCGAGAGGCAGTGGGGGCTCCGCCGCCCCGAGGCCCGGCCGCCGCCGCTCTCTGCCCCTCTCGCCCTCGACCCTTCGCGGCGGCTGGAGACGAGCCCGTCTCTGGCAGCGCTCGCCCCGAGCGGCTCCGGGGAAGCCACCCGTCGCCTCTGCCCTCCGGGACCGCGTCCCCAACACCCCCCCCCCCCCCCCACACCCCCCGCCGGTCGCCCGAAGCCCACCGGCAACGCGGGGCAGGCGGCGGTGGTCGCCGTCCCGGCGGCGGAGCTGCCCTCCCTGCCGGGCACGGCGCGACGTTACCTGCCGACTTAGGCGGCGGGCTGGGTTGAGGCACACCGACCAGCGGATTAGGCAGCCGCTCCGCTGCCGGTTTGGTTTAATTAATTACGGGGAAAACCACCCCCACCCGCTACGACGGGGAGGCCCGAGCAGCAAAAGGACACGGAGCGCTACCGGCGCCGCCGCCCAGAGCCGCCGGGCAGCCCCGCGGCCGCCGACACTTCCGCCGGGGCGGGCGGAGCCGCCCGTCTTTCCGCTCCGCCCCGCCCGCCGGCTGCGCCCGCCCCCCGCCGCCGGGGGAGCCGCGGTAGCCGAGAGGGAAGGGGAGACGTGCCCGACCCCTAGTAAGTACCGCGGGAAAGGACTGGAGCGGGTCGGTGCCCGCGGTGGGGTCGGCACCTGGCGGGGGGGGGGGACTCGCCGCCGTGGTCCCGTCCCTCTTCGCGGCGAACCCCGGGCACCGCAGCCCCACCGCAGCCCGCCCCGCGCTTTGACCGGGCTCCTTCTGCCTTGGGCGTGTGTGTGCCCGCAGCCCGGGAGCCGCAGGCTCAGCCCGAGGGTCTGGCCTGTAACGCAGCCCCTCGTATTTATTTAATTGAAACTTAACGTTATTTTTAACAGAGATCAAGCGATGTGAGCATCAAAACCACTTAACATCGTGAATATTTTTTTTTTTCCTGCAGAACCCGTGTGTAAATGTGTAAAATGTTTGCAGCAGTCCAAACTTACTATAGCAAAGGCTGACTCTTTGCCCATAAAATGTTAAATCAACCGTGACCAGACTCATTTTCCCATGTCAGCCAAGAGGACTCTGTAAATCAACACATTAGGGCTTCGCCGGGCAGGAGCTGCGTGTGCTTCATGCAAAATGGCCCTGACAGCCTCTCTCTTGGTGCTGTGGTTGTCAGCCTGTGGCTGGCTGCGAAATTGTCATGTGGCAGTGGGAAACCTGGCAGGTAGAGTGCAAAATCATCGTTGAGGCGATACGCAAGAGGCTGAGGAGTGGCACGGCGGAAGGAAAGGGTACAGGTTGTTTTACCTTGTGACGTGGTTGTGGGTTTAAGACTCAAAGAGGTTTTGCAAAGCCTGTCCCACCGTCTCGAGTTGCTGAGATCGGCCTGTGCCTCCTGTGAAGGCCTGGTTACACTTGTACGTGGGCAGAGATGTTCTGCAGGCACATCTCAAGATGGAACCCACTTGGAAGCCATCACAGAAAGCTCATCCCAAGGTTATGAAGGGGTGTGTGATAGCTATACCTGGATGCAAATGATATATACTGGATACACACTGGATAAATACAGCTAAGAAAGAATGGCCTTGGCCATAGGTGACCATACAGAAACGACCAAGACAAATGTAATATCCCTCCCCCTCCTTCTCCCCCCAACTCTAAACAATATACTGTATTCTGTAAAAAGCCTCAGCTAGCCCTTATCTAAACCACTATCTCTGGGTAAGGGTTCAGATACTGGAAAGCTTATTTCTGGGTGCAAGCAGGTTGAAAGGAAAAGGAGACATAGTACAGCACGTAACGAAATAATATAACCCCTTACTACCACACAACCAATCCCAATAGTTATACACATTGAATCAGATTAGATTCAGATATAAAGGTAGAGCTTTGTGTGATATTTCATGAAAGGGGCCTCAGCATAGAGAAATCATTATCCAGTGCTCCTTGCTGGATTGCCTCCCACTCAGAGGAGTGACCCAGCTGTGACCCAGACTCTGAACACTTGTGTGTAAATTTAATTTTCAGCATTACATCATTTCAACCGGAATCTCACCTCTTTGCTCACTGTTGTGCTATGTGCCTTACCTGGAGGTAAAGAAAGAAAAGGAGAGGAAGAAAATGTGCCAAATATTCGGAAATACAAGTTTAACTTAAAAGCATGCACATAGCCACTTCTACCCTGTGGTCTAGTGAGGTAAAATGAGTGAGCCACCAGTAAGCTGAGAGGAAAAAAATCACACAATAAGTTTAAAATCCTACAAGATGTCAAAAAGAAGAGAGTTACTTATGAAGTGATGATACAAACTCTGCTTACAAATTTTTCTATGTTTTAAAAAAAAAAAAAAAGTCAGTAGGCATTAGTCAAACAAGTGCCTGAAGCATCATTTCTTCTGGGTCGCTACTTTCAATACTTGAAGAAAGGCTGAGCAATAAAAACTTGTTCTTCAAAATTCAATGTATTTTATTGTGTGGTCTTTGCATATTTACTGTTTTCTCCAGCAAATTTTGGGAATATGAGTTGTATGGAAATCATCAACAACAACAACAAAAGGACTTTCCCTGTGAGAATTACCTGTCTCAATGAAGATACATTTTTAAGAGAACAAAAACCAGTTCCTCTTGCAAAGCCTGCCCAGACCCAAATTGTTAAAAGATTTGAAGCAGACCAAGAACAAGAAGCAACCAACCACACACCCTACTTCATCATATTCATTTTAATATTTATTTTTCATGAACTGAGCAGAGAGTTATCCTTTCTGTTGTTTCTTTCCCATTAAAAAAAACAAAACCACGAACCCAACTTATTTATTTCTTCTTTTTTCTGTTTCATTCACAGAAAGTTCCTGTCCTCAATGGATGACAAACTAGGTGGAAGCATATGAGTGTGAAGAGGTTTTTTTTCCTGACCAGCTTCATTCAGGTACTCCCAACTCTGATAAATGTACTACCTTTAGTGTCAGGAGCGGAGATTAAAGGCAACAGGAGCTTGGCCAAGGTCACAAGTCCTTACAGTAAATAAGCAGTCTGTTCAAGTAAACTTATTAAATTGTGGCCACAGAAGAACTGAGACTAGACAGAGTTAGAAACTGTTGCACTTCCAGGCTTACCATTAACAGTATGGAACTTTACCATGAGGCTCTAAATCTGTAAAATGAGGTCCTGATGCTTAGTTATCAATTTAAAACAGTTTTAATGAGGATAAGATAGTAAATAATTTAATGCATTACCATGGCATAAAAATACAAGAACTTAACCTCACATTCCCTGTAGAAAAGCTCCAACATTGTGCAGTGTATCTTGCTGTGAAATGGCATAGTCAAAATCAAGAGTATCCCATTTAGGGATTCCCATTTAGGACACTGTGCTCTCTTGTCAGAATTAAATATGCTGCTGCAAGTTCTATCTTTTGCATTTCTCAGTGACCAGAAACAAACATGCTTCAAGGTTTCTCATTCCTCCACTATTTTCAAATTCATGAAATGATGTAATACAATACATGCATGAAATGATGACTTGTATTTAATCCTTTAAATCAGTAGTTGTCACAGCTTTCTATAATATTTGAAGTTAGTGTTCTTGTTTTTTTCTTTAGATTTGTACAATATGATGATTTTATCTGTGACCTTGAAATCATGAATCATCTCTGTGCTAAGTATGACAAAGGAACAAATAGTGTTATTATATAGCTTTGGTAGTCTTGTTTGAATGTTATTAATACACAAGGGTAAAATCAATTAGCAAAACACCATTTTTGAAATGTAATTTATTAACACTGTATTCTTTGGTTGAATAGCCCTAAGACAGAGATAATATAATAGCTTTGTGGCTACTTCAGTTAGGACTTGCATCTTCTCTCCGTGGACTGAAAGGCAAAATTTTCTCATTTACTTCTATATGAAGAGGGTCGGGCTGTGGTAAGCAGCTGGTTTGGTTCTGTAATCACCCATTGTCTCATTCACATTTTTGTCATGACCTCAGTGGGAAAAAAACAAATTGAAGTAGGATGCCCTCATATGTATTATGGGCCTTTAATATCAAAGTACGTTAATAAGAAAGATAAATGGTTGGACCCAAATTATAACATCTAAGAAAACGTGTAAAAACTACAACTGGATTTAGAAAGATGCTTCACTGTTCCTGGGCTGTTGGTATCCATTTGTATCTGTTGTTGCTAATAACAAATAATACTAAATAATCAAAGGAGAAAAAAATAAGAAACTTTTTTTTTTTTTGTTATTCATCATGAAAAATATGTAGCATAGATAGGATTTTTCAAAAAGTTATTATTTCTAATTGCAGCACTCGTGTAAACAAGTGGATCTGTAATGGGTTCTTTACACTGGAGGTAAAAACTATTCTTGGGCAGAACTCCCTGCTTCTTTCAATATACCTCCTAAAATTATTCATGGAATAAAGAGAGTGAGAAAAATTTTCGATGGGGCTCAGCTGACCTTGATTTTTTGGGCTGACATTTAAAATTTCTGTGACTTGGGTGGCAGGAAAATTCCTGTTATGTGCAGCAGCAAAGGACACAATTAGTTCAGTCGAGTTCTGGGTGAGCAACCTGGTGTAACCGTGTTGAAAGGAAATACAGTTCTTTCCTGTGGCAGGACTGTAGTTCTATTTATATATTTATTCTGGAGTAATGCAAGCAATAACATTTTTACAGTGAACAGTAAATAATCATGGAATGCCAAAATACCCAACCCAGGGCAGTGTATATTTATGTTTGTAGTATATAGACACAAAAAGAATTACCTTCTCGAGAAGTGTCGGGCTAAAGATGGCTTGGTATCTTTTATAAAGTCTTAGTCTTTTTACTACATTTCTCTGGATAGATCCAATGTTTATCAGTAATGCCCTTGTGTCTACCAGAAGGCCTAGATATGCTTTCTTGTGGAATATTATGAAGTGTCTGAGAAAAAAAAAAACCCAATCTGCAGCACCCCCAGCTTTCTCCAGTTATCTGTCTCCAGTGAGGGTACTAGAATATCCATGGATCTGTTGCACCGGGGACTTTCTAAGACCTTGTAAGGCAGGGTGAATTTCATCCTTATGAGATTAAGAACTGAAACAGACTCCTGAAGTACAGAAAAATTAATTTACCAGTTATAAAGACGTCAAATTGATGACACCAGAGAATGAAGTGCAGAATGTCCTCCTCTGCCTTGCCAGAATAATTAGAGAACAGTTCATTCATATCCTCTCTGTTGATTCTGCAAAAATACCAGTTGCGTGACTGGACTTCTGCGATAGAGATGCCCACTAATTCATCTCCCAGATTACTCACAGCTAGGGTGTCAGAACATCTTTGGAACAGACTTTGATACAGTAGCCAGTGGCGACTGGCTCCATGTTTCATTTTCTAACTGTAAAATTATTTGAGTTTTTTTACCTCTGCTCATATGCTATGTAGCTGATTTTGATTCTTTGCCCTTTACTGCTAAAGATTGTTAGTTCACCTTTAAGTGACAAGTTCAGATATGAACTTCTTGACTTTTATCAGTTTAGGTCAAATCGTGAGCGGAGTTTTTTGGATTAAAAATTCTTAGTCTTCCACCCTTCCATTCCACGTAACATAAAATTGCCTGAAGATATCCACCATAATCTAATCCATGATATTCTGATATGTACTGTATACTATCAATGTTAACATTTTAAAATCTTAAGTGAATATCTACTATCACTGTTTAATACAAATAGCTCTGTATGATTATAAAAATATTTAATGCTTAATGCATGTCACTCAGGTATTATTGTCAGTAATGGATGAGGAACAACGTCTGGATAATTTATAAAAGTAGACAAAAAACATTTTTCAGTAGTTAGTGTTTTCAGGGTGTTGGTTTCTGATAATAACATTTTGGTCATAATACCTTTTTAGCATAGCTTAAATGACTTTACTTATGCAAATTGGTGAACTAACTTGAGTGTTTTTATTCTACCTGAATCACTGAGAGTACCTTGCATTATAGAAATGTGTATAAAACCAGTTCAGCTCTTTGGCTTGCTTCAAGTGAAACAGTAAAAAAGATCACAGTCTTTCTTAGTTATGAATTAAAGGAGCCCACCCCTCACTCCTGTGTGTGACTGGGGAGGTGTCAAGTTGTTAGAGGGGAATCTTAAAGATAACTGGGTTTCCCCTAACAATGGAGAATCCTTAACTGGTGGAGTTTTATGGAGGGAATAAATGTATCAAGTGAAGGAGGGAACATAGCTCAGGCACATCATGGGCTGCAGTGGGGCTGAACCTGGTGTGAGTGCTGTGGTGGAGGGTGAATGGTCACACTGGGAGCTGGTAAAAAGCTTCTTCAGCTTCTACCACGACTTTGAGGTGTACCCACCCTGTCAGTTTAAGATGATGTCAGGCTTTGGTGCCCCAGTTGTGTACACTGTTCGCTTTTAGGCTTCCACCTGAAATAATTTCCTTCCTGTTAAGAGAAAGTTTTGGGGCCGATTTAGCAGGCAGTTCACTTCATCAGCTGCTGCATTGGGACAATATAGAACCATGCTGGGTTTCATTTCCTCTGCTCGTGTGAGGTATACCAATTATATCCAGAAGGCCTTGGAGATTCATGTATCCCCTTAGTGCCATCAAGCATGCACCATACATTTTATGTCTCATACCAGATTATATAAATCTGACTGCAATTCAGCCTTTAATTTTTTAACCTTCTTGCTTGCTTTTAACCAATGAATAAGCAAAATTATGATGTTATAAGAGCACAAAGGTAAGAAATGAGACTGAGAGATCGGGCCTGCTGGAGGTAGCCCAAGCCTATGCTGAGGAAAAGTTTCTCAATAGCTTTTCTCAGTGACTTGCTAGCACCTCAACATGGCTGGTTCTGAACAGTAGCAAGGAACTTAACGGAGAAACCCTGAAAGCTATGTCAGAAAAGAAAAGAAAGTTACTAGACCACTCATGTAGCTCTGCATAAGTACCCATAGTATGCTGAGCTGCACTGGATTTCTGATCGGAAGACCACTGCAGAGCCATCTGGATTCCTTGACTGTTCAGTTTATGGCCTGATCTCTGTTCTAGGCTGGGAGAGTACAGAAGCTGAGTCTCCACAGTCTTCTAGGCAGAAAAGGAGAAGGTGCCATTTTCTGCTTGTCTCATGTCTCCAGGGTGAGAGCAGTGGGGCAGAAATTCCAAGACAAGACAAGAGACCAGCTTGGATAAGTGCCCTGATTTTATTATACCATTCTGAAGTTGGGGAAGGAAGAACATGGGCAGGTTGTAGGCAATGTATGCTATATGGCAGTGGACAACCAACCAGGAGTGCTCAAAGGCCAGAAATGGCTTTCCAGAATCTTTTAACTCCCTTATCACCCACAGTCAGGAGAAAACAATGGCCCCTTTAGCCATCAGTTTTGCAGATTTTACTCATTGCTTACATAGTATTGACTACCATAGGTGACTGTACACCAGCAGTGACACAGCTTCACTCACTAGCAGCCAAAAGCAGTGCATACAATCTCAGCAAGCGGTGTTGTACACTTGTCATCGCGAGCGCACAGCATCCTCACAACCTGAACTCACTCTGACAACCATCTGCACGCAGCTGTTCACGTCTGTGTTCCCACTAGCACCTTCCCCACCTGCATCAAATTTCGTAGCACCATTTTCAAAGTGGTGCCACACAGGCTGGGAAGTTAAATCCTGTCTATTCCTCTTGCATATTCCTGAACATAACAACCACAGGTGGCAAGAGTTCAGGTTATTAAGCTCTCTAGCATCCCTCGTGTGCTTTCTCCTCAGCTTTGTGCATTGATCATATTGCTGGCTCACTAAAGCAGAAGATCGTGTTTCTCTTCTAATGCTGCTGCCCGAATTTGGAAAACCATTCCTGCACATTCCGGCAGTCCCTTCAGTAAAGTGGATGGTCCATTCACTCAGATGAGAATGTCACTAATTGCTTTTTCCTGGTGCATATTTTCTGGACATGATGCAGCCTCATATGTAGCTTTCTGGATATGGGAAAAGAAGGTGCTCACCTGTCCCAAGATAAAGCTGCTCAATATAAATGACTGCGCTATTATATGAACTATATAACTGTTCTGCACTATTTCTATAGTAATCAGTGCAGACCAGCAAGACCGTGGGTTGGTGTCTCTTCTCATTCATGTAATTAAAAGAGCCATATGGGAGCATTGTATTGGGTGAACGAGAGTCTGCATGATTTTAGGAAGCTCCAGATGATAGAATGTGCAGGGGTAGAAACCCAATATTACAGACTTCCCTGCCGAACTGATTTGCCCTCTTGAAGGAGCTGGGGCTGCCAGACACCCCAGCACTATGGTCATCCTCTAGGTGATGGGTTTCTGGATCACTGGAGCTGTCACTGATTAATTAGCTGATACACGGGGTCAGATTGCTTTTACAGAACATACCTGAGAGGTCGTATTAGACACAAAGCATTGATTAAGTGATTTTAATATATACAGAGAACTAGAATGGCCTGTGGCTGGAGCTGGTAAGGGACAGTTGCGGAGCCAGTTTGGAGATCAGCTCATCTTATAAATAGGACTTGGAACTAGGGTCATTTCCCTGACATAGGGATATTATAGATGTACTCTAAGGACCTGGCTCAGAACCTCAATGACAATCATAGTGACTCTAAGTTAAAAGAACATTAAGCATGCTAGGTCAGGCACGGGAAAAAATGAAGTACCAGAAAGTAGGTTGCTTCTACAATCTTTGTTCTGTTGCTTAGTTCATGGGCATGATGACAGTCTTGACGATGACAGAACATGAAGAGTAAACAGTATCACCTCTGCGTGATCCCTGCCTCATTTGGTGCAAAATCTGCCACAGAGTGAATGCCAAGAGACCGTAATTTGTTGCTGACCCCACTGAGAGGAGTGGTAGTTAAAAGCCAAGAGAGCAGGACATGCAAAGTAGGCTATTTCTTCTTCACTCACACAGAACATGCAGAAGTCTGATACAAAATGGCAATCCTGTAGTGCTTTCTGTATCAAGTTGGAAGTCTAAAAGCAATAAAAGATTATAATTTAAGGTAGTAATATGAACACACTTCTAAAACAGTCAATTTTAAATTCTAGATATTAGTACTGCAAGTATGCAGAAAAATTACGCAGTTATGGACACTAATATGGGTTACATTTAGGATGTTCACCTGGAAACACATGGGTTTACCATTTTATAATCAGTGACAGACTATAGTACTTCAGAAACAGAATAAGCAGGGTGATTTTTCTCTATTCTGTGTAATAAAATCAGAATAGAAAATATAAATAAAATTATTTTCTGGTTTCATTAGACTGTCAAATTTGTGATGTGATACTATACAGTTATGTTAATTGGACACCTTCATTTTTACTGTTCAAACAAGCATAAAGTGGCCTGGAGCTGCCCTAAGGGAGTCAGCAAAAAAAAACCTTTCTCCAAGTTTAGTTTAGTTGAAGATATTTATTCTGGCTTGGGAGGTGGAGAGAGGAAAGCTTGGTATGGACTATTCTTCTGTGCCACTTTTTTCTTTGGTCTACAGGACCACAGCTTGTGGAACTTCTTGTAGAAATATCTTGATTATACCTATTTATCTTTCTCCAAGAAGTTTGTGGAACAATAGTTAGTTTATCAAGAAAAGGTAGAAGCTCTGTAAGAGCCCTAACTTTTGCCCATTAATTTTGCCTTTTATTTTTATATTTTCCACTCTACAAGAGGGAAAAGGTTTTTTATTTTCCATTACAGACAGAGAAGCAATTGTCATTCTTGGGTTTTATCCCCATTCCTGAGCTGTATTAGCAAGACAGCTAACCTTTCAAGCTATCCTCAGTGTAACTAACTGTAAAATTGGGATATTAATGCCTAATTGAGATGGGTATAGTCGGGCTTAATTGATTAATATATGTAAAATGTCATGAAATTTGCAGGTGAATGACACTTTAGAAATGTTAGGTATGCCTTTCTTTATATTTTAATATAACCAATATAAATAGCACTAAGAACTTACCATTATGAACAATTTATACAAACACATTTACTTATAATCTTTCCACTGAAAGACAAATTATAATACTGTACAGTGAATACAATTTGAAACAGTAAAAGTAAAAGGGGATTAACATGCATTTCCATTCACTAGAAGAAGATGAATGCTAATAAAATTTCCCTGTAGATAAAACTTTGAAAATATTCTTTTCAATATGTCAGTTTACGGGCCTGTATGATGAAAAAGTATCTATTCATGTAAGCAGTCATTAAACTTAAAATAGAATCTCTAAAATCTTTCAGTGGACTTATCAAGTCTTCTTTTTGCTCACTTAGCTGCTGTTGATGACTGTTTTGGTCTTTGCTTTTCTGCTTAAACAGAACAATTTTTAATTAGTACTATAAAACAGACACCCTCAAACTTTTCAGGTAATGAAAGATTTTTTCAGACCTGTGTTTATTTTATAACTAGAATTTCTTTCTGCTTGTGACAGCGTGGATGGTTCTGTAGCTTCAATAACATATGCATTTTTTGATAATGAAAAATTAACAGTAGGGAAGAATTGAATTTAGTATCTTGCTACCTTTTCATATGATTTAATATAAGAAATAAGCAGAAATACTGTCCGTGCTGCTGCATCTTTGAGCTTATTTCACCAGGCATTTTTTTCCTTTACTTCATAAACAGTTTAATGTTTTTTCAACCCTTTTTTTTTTTTTTTGTAAGATCAAAGAAAGAAGAAAAAAGTATCCAAGGTAGCCATTAGGTCCAAGGGGCTCAGGACTTTCCAGGAGAGGCTCCACTTGCTGTATCCAGGCAGCTGTATCCGAAGCGCGTTTTGAGCTCCCCTGGCTTCAGTGCCATGTCTGGGGTGCCAGAGCACCAGGCAACTGGGTGAACCCTTTCCTGGCTGTGTGTCTCCAGTAACATAAGAACCAGAGTGTGTCTTCTCAAGAGAAGAAAATGAAGTTTGAACTCCTAAAAGGCTGAGTAAATTCTCTATCTATATTTTAATAGGAGGTTAATGAATTGACATGAGGTTAAACAAGCCAAGAGACACTGCTTAAAGTCATCTACGACCTCTACTGCATAACCTCATCTTCAACACATGGTTCTCAGGCTATAAAATTTTGAAGATTCTCTTAATTACTGTTTAGTAGTGCTTTGAAAACTATTTACAAACAGAACCTTCTTGTAAAGTACAGCCTAATAGTTGTTTCTTCCTTCTTGTTTTAGTATGGAAGTCTATGACAGCCAACAAACTGGGAAAAAAATGCTTGAAGTTTGGCTGGCTAATCTGGATATTTCTATCCCTTCATCATGAGAATTAACTCTCCATATTTCTCAAGAGTTTTGTGCTGAGAATAAAGTACTTTTTGTTGGTTACTGCCAGTTCTCTAAGAGCTCAATTTGTAAAGTAGTGTTTTATTCCTCTGTCCTATAGTTCTGATCCATGATGATATTTGTTATGACAGTCTCCTTTTTGCTGGGCTCTGTCACATAAATTGAGGTACTCCACCAAAAATAAAGTTGTTTGGTTTGGTTTGGAGAGGAAAAAGTTAGTGTGCAAAAGTTTTATTAATAATAATATTTTAAACTTTCTGAACCTTTTTTCTTTGGCTTGGTATGAAGTCTATTGTAATATTGCTGTGACTGAATTTTAAAAACATAGTATCGTCTGTGACTAAATCTCTTTTAGCCTTCACTTTTTATTACAGAATTCAGCCAACACCATTTTCACAAGGTACAGAACCTTCAGTAAGTGACACAAGTGTAGCACAGTGATCCAACTCACTACGTAATCACGTGAGCTATTATGTCACTCAGATACACCAGTATAACCATTACTAGAAAGAAATCCCAAACCAGAACCCTATAGTGGCTTTTGGTTTTGGCAAGTGAATGGTACATGCGATTCATACAATATGAATTGTATTATGCTCCACTGTAAACTCTGAAATTAAAGACCTTACACCATCACAGTGTGACTCATGCTCGCCCAGTTCTGATTTGGAGACAAGGTCTGGGGGAGTCTGAAGTGGTTTATTCTCTAATGTCCATTCAATCATTACCTTTTTGTTTTGGTTTGGTTTGGTTTTGCAAATATGCTGATTCTGGTATCTGTTTCTATGCTGATTTTGTAATGTGGACGTCTCTCTGCTGGGACTGAAATATTTTGTTCCTAATTAGTCATATATGTTATTGTCCTGGTTTGAGGTAAAGCAGAACCAATTTTCTGTTCATTTTTCTTTTTAGCTAAGCCTCTTCTAACTAAATTCCAACTTCTATCTTCCAAACTTCTAGCTAACTAAACTCTCTGAAAATTAACAGCATATTCTGCAAAAACTTTTTGCTCTCAGAGTGATAAGCCCTATGTTTATAATTTATGCCAAGGGATGGTATGCAGCAAGGCTCTTGCTTATGCTTATTGCTGTAACACCCAAGGTCAGGTAGCTTCGTTATTTGTCCTGTTGGAGGGTTGGAAGCAGAAAAGTGTAGAAGGGTCACACCAGTAGGGGTGAGAGGACAGGGGACCCAAAACTGACCAACAGGGAATTCCATCCCATTTGCATCATGCTCAGTGTAAAAGCTGAGGGATCAAAGGGTCAGCTCTCTTTCTTCAGTGGCCAGTGTCGGGGAGGACTATATCTGTCTTTGATCCTGATTTGTGCATTCCTCACTCCAGATCCGGAATCCAGTTCCTGTCTGTTCCTGAGTCCAGTCTGGGACTTCCGCAGTACATGCCAGTGACGTGATCATCATCCTGGGAGCTTGATATGGTTTTGTATATGTTTTATATATTTTCTTATTTTCTTTCTATTATTTTATTAATATTTTCATCAAAGTAGTCTAGTTTCTTCTGCAACTCATAGGTCTCTTTCTCCCTCCTCTCCATCTGTCATTTATCTCAGTGGCCAGTCTGGCTCAAACCTTGACAGTTGTCCAACACCATCAGCTGAAAGTAGCTTTACTCATCTGCTTGGGATTCCAGCAAGAAACCTAAGCAAGGGAAGCTTTATATTATCTTTACTTGGCAGCAGCAATTGTTAATCGGAAGCTGTGAACTGTTCTCTTGTGATCGTGGAAATGATCCCAAGTATGGTGGCCAAATATCAGCACATTTTTGAATACTTTGCCACATATGGAGTCAAAATTGGATTCCAAAATTAAGACAAGAATTTTCTTAAGTTTAGCATTGGTCTGACTCTGATTGTCTCTGCAGTATAAACAGGAAGTTTATTTGGTTTTAGTCTGCTATTTTTTTTTGTGTGTTTCTCACCAAAAGAAGGCTTATCAAAATATTATTCTTTTTTTTTATTATTATTATTTTTATTTGGACAGATGACTTGGAGACTAAAATATAACCTACAGCCGATGGAATACCACTCTGTTCTCAATGGATGAAGGATTATTTGGGCTCAGCTTCTTTCTTTCTTTTCGCTTTTTCACTTAGATAAGGAGAAGGGTCTAGAACAGGTTTTTGTAAAGAAGGAGTGGGATAGCATTTGGAAAGTTATAATGAATCTAATTGTAATATCATAAGACTGCTTGACTCACAAGTTGGAATTTTTTCCCTGTATTTCCTGTTCACATTAATGACAATTTCCTGTTAAAGAGCGGTTCCTGCAGAACACACCTTACCAACTGCACTGGTCCTTTCTTCTTCCACTATCTTATATGTGATTTTCTAGTCATGATTTGGAGAACTGAACATTGTGTGACTGAGTTATGCTAGATACAGGACTGGAGAACTAAGGACAAAGATGTCTTGGAGGACCAGCAGGTACTATAGAATCTACAGTCTACCATTAGGCATTCTTTCTGCTTCATATTTCCTAGAAAAGGGGATTATGCATGTTACTGGATTTAAAGGATTTCTAAGTTACTATATTGTATACTTGCATGCTAGGAGAGTGGAAGAGAGGAGTAGAACACTAAAACCACAGCAAGAAGTTTCAAGTAAAATTTAACTAAACCACTTGATTTTCCATGCATTTTCTGTCATTTTCATTAAGTGTAAAACCTGTTTCTTATAGATGCCAACTTCATGTGTATCTCTCTATAGTAATTGACAATGTATTGCTTGCAGAGACTGTACCTTTGTAACTTTCAGCTTTTGCCTCTTGCATCATGTGTGTGCATGTTCTTTTCCTAGTGATGTCTCCAGAGAATGCAGAATTAATACTATAATATATTTATCCCTCCTCGCCCAGAAGGATGGGTGGATGAAAGTAGTGAGTAATGGGAAAAGTTGCTTCTTAGCAAACTGCAGAGGATGGTGGCTTTTGTTTGAGCTCTCTTCTTTCATAGTCATCCAAATTTTTTAGCAACTTCCATACATTTCTGTGGGAATCTCTGGTGCTTAAAAGGTATAACAAAGCGTAGCAACTGGCTTTAGAACTGAACAGTAGGGAAATTAAACTTTTGCTCCTTAAAAGACAGAAGTTATTCCATACTGAACTGTACTATGTTGAGTTCTGATTGGACAGTATGCCTGCTTACTGCTGCTCTACTGCTTCTCAGCAGCAGTATCACATATCTGTTATCTGTGGAAGGTTGTGGTTTTGCTCTGTGCTGGTATAACCAGCTCAAAGCTGTAACATTAAGAAGTGGGGCCATAAGAAGCAGGGAAGGAGCCTGTTTGCTAATGTCAGATATTCCCACACCTTGTCTTGAACTCCTTCCGGATCATACAATCTTCTGTTGGGGCAAAGACGCTTGTCTTTAGGGGTCTTAGGGACATAGGACCCCTTCCAACATCTATTTTCAATAGTACATGCCTATTTATATATAGGTCTCCTTTATTATGCAGTGTTGTTGGCAAAATAAGATGCAGATTGTGCCTTCTTGGATTAATCAGGTTAACATAGTTCCTTCTGCAAAAAAGCCTCCATGAAACACCTCTGGCTGGTCTGGCATTTCAGTTCTACAGTGAACTGCCAAGACAGCTAAAACCAGAGAGATCAGCTCAGCTACAAGGTCCTCTGGCCTCTGCAGCCACTTCCTTTGTTGTTTGATCTTTGTATTCAAGAATTTCCTGCAATAATTTTGTTTTGTCTTTGTGTGACAGACAGTCGCTGCTCCAGACACTGTGACAGAGGCCTGGAACAAGAAAATACCTCACTGAACTTCTAAAATCTCCAATCTATCATTTAGAATAGAACTACAACAGTGGATGGCCTCAAATTAGACTTTATCCTAGCTTTAATCCTCCCCCCGCCCCCCTCCCCAGCGCTGATTGTTGCATTCTTATGAGCAAGCAGGCTCTGATGCACAAAGATGTACAGTTGCTTCAATATTGCAATTTGCAATTTACTTTCCCACGATGATGCAGCCAACCAACCTGAAATTCACACATATGTAATGGATTGTAAGGAAGTGTAGCACTTAGGTTTGTTGTGAGTCAGTCATTTTAGGCTTAAAAAAAAAAATAATCTCTGTGTATGCATGCAACATATAATTATAGGAGAAGAGGAAGCAACAGCTTCCATACAAAGATTACTGAATTCTTTCAAAGTAAAAAAAATCTTATGATCTTTTATTAGGTATTCTGTGCCTTCATGGTTAGACCTTTGAAACTTCTCAGGAGGATAATGCTGGCATCCTTTTTGTTGTCTTTGTGAGAAAACATTTAGATTGCATGAATTATAAACTATTGAAAAATACTATTTCTTGTCTTTGGTCTGTGCTACACATTTAGTTTTTAGCAACAGGTCAAAATCCTGCAATAATCTACAGACCTTGTGGATGCCCCGTGTCGACATCTTTCTCCTGTATGCTACATACTCTGGGTGGGACACACAGAGAATCATAATGACCCTTCAACTTGGAATATCCTTTTGCCACAAGTATTGTCCACTGGGAGCAAAGAAATGATGGTTCTACCATTGCTTCTTTTCCTGACTGGTAATAACAATTTTATATTACATAATACTTGCTGGCTACAGATAATAAGTTTTTGTACAAATAAATTAGCCTTTCTTTGCCACAGTTTCTTTTCTGTAGGATAGGAAGAAGAGGATTTTTCTATATTCCTGGCATAGGGTGAGAATAAATGCATTAAGAACTTCTAGGTGCTCTGGTAATATAGTGTATCAAAGAACTTTGTGATATTTCACCTGGTTTAGTTAAATTTACTTAGCTCTGTTTGCTGTATAGACAACAGACTTCTGTACATTAAGAAAAAAAAACCCAATAACCAAACCATAACATGTATTATGAGAAGGCAGAATTAAATAGCACAATTTATTGTTGCTATGTCTTAGTTATTGAGAGCTTTGCTTATTAAATGTAATTCTAGCCTAATAGCTATAGGGTGCTGTATAATGTAACATAGGGGATTTTTCATTGTATTCAGGCCATACCATGGTCAACAAAACTGTCATTAACTTCAATGGAAACCAGATGAGATTACTGCATAAAAATTTCAGGAAAGTTTTTTTTTTCTCCTGTCATCAAAGCTTTTAGGTTGTTCTGGTTCTTGAAAACTCTTAGCTTATAGTATATTACATTATAAAGCCTATAAAAAACCTTAAAAGTATGCTAACAAGGTTACAAAGTGAAGCTTTCCAAAGACATCAGAAAATGCTGAACTTCAAGGTGCCTTTGCAATGAAACAGTGAGAGAACTTATGTCAGAACTGTGAGCATTCACAATCACCACGTAGCCTCACTGCACTCATACCACACTGCTGCCAGGTAATAGGAAAATAATAATTAAATGTATCCCAGAAGTGGTTTTAGACATAATTCTGCTTTGCTTGGGAGCAGGGGAGGAATCAAAGATCAAAAATGCAAGAGTTTTTCTTAGGACATGTATCAGATAGATAGGATACTGTGCTTCTGTGTTGCAGGAAAGGATAAAAAAGCAAAAACCCTAGGCCAAAGTAAAAATATTTGCTCTCCTTTCTCTTGTGAGAGTCTTCACAAGGATGGAAAATATAAATGAAGGCCGTTAGTAAACAGCAGAAAACTCAAAGTAAACTGAGAGGTATTATATGGGCCCATGGTGATATGGAATAACCAATTTTCAGTGGCTACTTTTCTGGGCAAATGTGTCTTGCCGAGTTTCAAACACACACAGGTGTGGGCATACACTTCTGAAGAAAAAAATGACTTTTACCATCATTTTAATTCAGCAGCAGAAAGAAAAAAGAAAAAAAAGAATTTGGATGTTCATATCTTCAAGTTTTGTAGCATTCTATTGCACTGTCATACCAATACAGTTTGAGAAAAGGTTTACTGAAGGCACACGCATAACTTGCTTTTCAGATCCCTTCAATTTATATATTGATGGCTGTTAAATGTCTTTGTAAGTGGGAATATAAGAAAAAGGTTGGAGATAGAAGAGAAACTTCGTTTCCAGCAGTTCACCTTCTGACTGGCAAACGACATCATCATTGCTGCATTTCTTCCTGTCTTTGTCCATAAGATTAAACTACATACTTTGTTGCATTTTATCTTCTTTCCATCATGTTTATTTTTTCCTTTGTGTTTCACAGCAGAGAGTCCTAGTGATACTATTTCCGTGGAGACATCTGAAGTTATTAGTTTGGACATTAAACACCGTCTTTAACTGTTTGCGATTAAAAACAGGTGTAAGTAAAGCTGTGTTATGAGTAAAAGGTTCCTCTGGTAATACAGACAAAATATTTGTACTAGAGTCAATCTCTTACAGCTAAATTGATTCAGTTTGTATTAAGGGTCATATTGCTGTGGATACTTATCCACAAATATTTTAAGACAGCATTTTCATTGTGAACATCAACAAAATGAATTACATGGGTGAACTCTGAGCCAAATTCACTGATGGTCAAGGTGGGAGACTTCTGTGACTTGTCTGGGATTTTTTTTTCTTCTGAAATGTTTTACTTCAGAAAATTCAGCTTGTTCAAGCACACTATTTTGTCATGAGAAATAATATATATATTTAAGAAGACAACAAATTGTTGTTTGTCTTACTCTGAAATGTAAGGTGATTGTATTCAAGCACGTACAGACATACGTACATGGTGTGCAATAAGCTGGAAAACAGATAATTTTGATTAACTCAGTCTAAAAGTATATTTTTATAACTTTCAGTTAATAAAACACTCAGGATTGCTGCTTTTTCCTCTTATAAACCTTCATTGTTCTTTTAAGATAAGAAAAAAAATGTATACATAGTTTTTATATAAAATTATGTAACTCATTTGGTGCTTGCTGCTATGCCAAATTTACTGGCAAGTATTAGCTAATAGCTTTAATCAGTTGATCAATGAGATTTCATAATTATAGCTGTGTATACGTTTCAGGCTAATGACTGCTAAAATGACTTAAAGCACTGTTATTAAGTGAAGAACTTAGAAAAAAAGGACAGATCTGACAGGTGCTGATACACTGCTTTTTTTTTTTTTTTGCCTTTTTTTTTTTTTTTTTTTAACGTTGGTTTTGTCTGTATGTAACTTGTATATAAAGCAGTTTTGGAATTTTTTTTTAAATCTAAGGAAATCATACATGAATGGCCCATACAGAAGTGCTGCCTTCTGCTTCTAATTGTGCAATGAAACTGGTAATTTAAATAAGCAAGTGATTTTTATATTTTGTGTGTATGTACACTGTAAAAAAGACATTTCAAAGGTCTGCTAAGCCCCGTTGTCATATAAATTGTTTCTACCTGTACAAAGAATCCTTACAAAACTTTCAGCTTCTAATCAGCCACCAATGGAAATATATTCTCTAAGTACAAACTCTGTTGTCTAAAGCTTTACTCATATAGACAGCTCTATCAAAGCTAAAGAAAACATTCAGATGATTCAGGTTGTGCAGGGCCAGGACTCAAGGCGTCCGTGTTTTGGGGTGCTCAGAAGAATAAATATCTGTTGTAAGGAGAAAAACATTCTAAAATCAGAGGCAGCCCCACAACCATTTGGATTCTGTGCTATAAAGTGACACTGATGATCAGCAGGCTCAAAAGCTAAAAAAGCCCTCCTGTATTTATATAGCACTGTAATGTATTTTAGCTTCATAATAACATGAGGCACAAACTAATGAGCACGTTGACTCATACGTTTGAAATCTGAGACAATGTTATAACTTCGTTACAATTTCAGATTAGATGTTACAAAATACTCCTTCAGTGGTGAGACAGTTGCAGCTGTGAGTTTTCATTCCCTTTGAAAATTACGTGCAGGTGATGGGTGCTTAGAAATTAAGGAATAAAACAGAGACTCCGAAAAGACAAAGTTTGAGAAATTTGCCAATCATCCTGTAGGAAACTGGCAGCAGAATTAGGACTTTCGAGAAGTTTTCAATGTGTAGGGGAGCATCATAACAAGACAGTCATCTCTCTTCTCTGCTCTTCTGTTCTAGAGAATTTTGGTTTTCTCTTCCTGTACAGTATAACAGGCCCATTTTGTCACTGCGGTCGGCAGCACTCCCTGTTTGCTACACACCACGGGATTTGGAGCTATTATTTTATCCGTGGCAGATAATAATCTAGGCCGTGTCTGTACAAGAAAACCGTTGAACCGGTTTCAAAAGACTGATTATAAGCCAGATGCACTTATACCAGTTTGCCCCCTCCTGAAGTTGTTTTTGTAATTTACAAAATTCGGCTCAACTGATGGAAGAGATGATAAAGTCAATTTAAGTCACCCAGTTTAGGGAGCTGCACCTGCAACTTTTCCCTCTAGACAAGGTCTTGCCTAGTAAGTAGGAGGATCAATGGCAGGTTAATGCAGTTGGCAATGTAGGAAAGCTGGAAAAAAACCCACACTTCTTATTATTTGTGTGTGCTATTTTGTAAACTGTTCAGGCAGGAGTTTTTTCTTCGTAGATCTCTCTAAAGTGACAGCTAACACTCTACTAAAATTAATAGTAATAATATAGATAATGACATGCTAAATTGTTTTCAATATAGTTCTTCCACTGTGACAGGGGTGGTTGTATTGAACTGAATTTACTCCATGGAGATAGATACAACAAACTCTAGACGTGGGCCACTTTGTGCCTTGAGCTGCCTGTGTTTGTGCTGATGGGAGCTGCGTGCTCCTAAGAAGAGCTAAAAAGAGGAGAATGTATTGCTTTGTTTAAATTTACAGTTCACAGAGTACTTGTTTTCCTTGGCATACATTATTTGCTATATAATCTAATAAATAAATAAAAGCACTGATTGTTTGAAGCGTGCTGAGTGATGACCTGAACTAGCAAGTATGCCTTGATGGAGAACCCTTACTTAGAGAAACAGAACTTTTATTCATCACTGTAGGATCAGCTTATTTGCCGTGGATGAAGGGTTTGATTCTTCACTGTCTTGCATGATACAAGGAAAATTAGGTCCGTGCAAAGCAGTGGAGTCGTTTGTTCATTGACAGTGTTTTGATTTTTCTACATGTTGGCCCATTTCTATTTTTAACACAATACAGTAAAATAACAGGGAGGAAAGAGTGGTACAAAATGGGTTTTTTCCTCAGCTATTTGCTCTGTGTTTCTAGCAGCCAGCGTGCAAGGAGGAACGGCTGGAGAGAAGGTGCAGTGCTGTATCTCTACCAAGAATTTATTCTGTTGGTATTAAGAAGCAGAGCAGCAAGTACAGCATTAGTTTCTGCTGTGCTGCTGAATAAACTGTAGAAAGTGTTTTGTGCTGTAGAATACATATCCTCCTGAACCTTATTTCCCCTCACAGCATGTGCCTCTGCTTTCAGCAAGAGTGAGTTATGCTGTATTAGCAATAAAGGGGAAAAAAGAGCCGGGTTTTTAAAGGTGTTTAGGCAGCTGAAGAGGTAGGTAGATGACTAATAGGATCCAAGCCTGGGAAACCTAAGTATCTTTGAAACTCTCACATAAAATTCTTACAGAAAACCTTCAATTTCCCTACTCTGCTCCACCAGTGATAACCTGCCATCACGCCATTATTTTCATTAGCAAGTTCTCATGCCCTGGCAAGACTAGTTTGACGGGTATTTCTGATAATTCCACAGGTATTTCTCTTTTTCTGCACAAACTACCCTATACACTGTGGGCAGCAGACATCCCTGCGGGGATGTGGGCCTCTCCTGCCGGTAACTTGTGTTGCTTTACGGTGACATACCTCTCTCCACAGGCAGATGTTTGTCTGGTGAATATGCTTTTCACCACGAATAAACGGGCTGCAGGGTAGGCAGGTGGAAAGCTGCTCCAGGTGACCCTCCGAGTCACCTAGTTCCTATGGGGAAGGAAATCTAAGCCCCCCCTCCCCAGTCACCGATCAACTATTGCCATTACTTCTTCCCAGCGCCTCTTCCAACCCAAGGTGCGGGCCAGGCCCACCGCAGCCGCGGCCGTCGGGCCTTCGCTGCGGGACCGGACGGGGCCGGCTGGGGCCTGCGGGCGCGGACCCTCACCGCTCCCCCCCCACCCCAACACCCCTCCGGCCGGACCCCCCCTCAACACCCCTCAGGCTCGCAGATGGCGGCGGGAGCTCCGCGCTGCCACCGCCCCCGCCCGCGGCCCGGCCGCGCTTCCGCCCGCGTCAGCTGACTGCCGCGAGGAAGCGGCCCCGGCCCGAGCCCGCGGAAGCCCCGCCGCCGCCGCCGCCGCTCCCCCCCCCCCCTTCCCCCCGCCGCCATGGCAGGAGTCGTGGTGAGCGGAGCGCAAGTAAGTGTCCGCGTCCCGCCGCTCGCAGGGCCCGGGCGGCGGCCCCACCTGCCGGAGGCAGCCCGTCCCGGCCGGCGCGTCCCCGCCCCCGCCACTGGGAGCGGCTGCCCCAACTCCCCGCCGGTTCGCGGCGGGGGACCGGGGGAAGCTCCCGCGGGGGTGGGGGGCGACGGGCTCGTAGGGACCCGGGGAGTTTTTGGGTTCCATCCGCAGGTAGGGCACCGCGCCGCGGAACGGTGCTGCGCGGGGGTCGCCTCTCGCAGAGCCGCTGGGCCGGGCAGCGAAAGAGCCGAGGGGCCGGCCCTGGCCCCGGCAGCGGCGGGGCGGGCGGGGGGGGGGAGGGAAGGCGGGGCGGCCCTCGGAGGTGTGCGCTGGCAGGGCTCGTTCGTACCGGGTAGGTAACGGAGTCACCCCGGTAAGTGGCGGCTGGGGATCGCCGCTGCCGCTCCTGCTGCCGCTCAGGCGCAGCCCCGGGCGAGGGGCAGCAGCCGGACCCGGAGCGGGGTCCGACGGAGCCTCGGAGCGACCCCCGGTTGCCCCGGGACCCTGCCCCGCTCAGGTTTGAGTGGGTTGCGGGCATCAACTGGAAGAGAAGGACTGAAATAGTTGTTCCTGCTGGAAGTAAACACTGTCTGCGTTTTGTGTCTGCTTCCCTCTGTAGAGAGAGAAGTTGGGATGGGAAACAAACCCGAGTGGCCTTTACCCAGTGCCTTATTTGGCTGCTGAAAAATGTTCTAGCTAATATTTGATATCACTACTGCTGAACCCGAGGCTAAAACTAGCAAAATATACTTCCCCCCCCCAAAAAAAAAGAGTAAACAAAGCTTGTGTTCTATTTGAAAATGGTTTGCCATTAAGCCAGGGTGCTCCCCATCTAATTGCTTCTTTAATCTGGTCACAAATTTTGCGTGGAATTCATGTCAATGTGTGTGTGTGATATGGAGGCAATTGGCTAATTTTGCAGCTGCTGCAGGAAATGGTTCCTGTGGTCTCTGTGGTACACTGTGGCACTGAGCAGCGTCTTGCCTTCTTCCCTGGAGCGTGCCTTGAGCCCTGTCAAGTAAAGTGTATTCTTAATTTGGCTATGGGCCTAACATGCAATCTTCTAAGAGCACCGAGTGAAATATAATACTCGGCTGACTGGAAATATTGTCCAGTCCTTTTCCTTCAATGGAAAAGAATATTTGCTACCTAGAGTCTGTACATGACCTATTTGGTGATGGCCTTTATTAAAGACCAAAGACCAAAGTTACTAAGAAAACACTATCATTGTTAAATGATTGCAGAGATTAAATGCTAATATTCTCTGAAACTAAAGCAGAAGAGAGGTGCAACTGCTACTGACTGGTTAACTTCTGTTTTTAATATTTCATAAAGCCATATTTTTTTCCTGAATTACATACAGTGTATTGAGTTTGCAAGAGTCTGCAAGAATGTCTGAGACGTCCATAGACAATCTGATGCTGGGCTTTGTGGGAAACTCTGAACGTTTCAGTGGGATATTGAGCAGGGCACCAGTAATAAGAATCATTGACTGTGACCAACCTGTATTAGATTTGAGTTGGAGAATTAAGCAATGGAAACATCTACATCCAGTTTTTGATCTCACATGTTCTGTGACTGGTATAAAAAAATCTAAGAAATCTCCTGTTACTGATGCGTCTTGCACTCGGAGAGCAGAGGAGTCTTGGGAAAAGTAAGCTTGGTCTCATCTTCAGTGATGACATCTCTGGATATGTACTTGAAAGCCCATACTCGTTTTGAGGGTATTTGAGATGGATGCAAAAGGAAGAATACTATGTATATTTATTGTTTTCTGGGTAAATGGTTTTGAACTGAAGGAATGAAAATGAAGAAATGTTATTCTTCTGTTGTCCAGGCTACCAGAGTCTTGTTTTGTATCAGCATTATTCCAGGATTAAAGAGCAGAAGAATGGGGAAATAGCTCTTGAAAACTTGATCATGTGCTATGTCGTTGGTGGTTGCTGCCGTTCTTAGAGTATGGAGTCCTTGGGTATCCAAAGCAATTTCATGTCTGTGGGGTACAGAGATCTGAACTTGAATGCAACTTTGTGTATTTTGTGGAAAAATAAATCCATGTGTTTGAAAAAGGTGTTTGTATGGTGAGTGTGCTGAAGTGGGCTTTGTGGAAATAAAATTCCTTTTACAAGGCCTCAACATTAAAAGGTCATGACAACCATACTTCATCAACAAATTTGCCCGTGAATAATCTGTTTGTACCAGTTATGCAAATATATTTGTCTATGACAATTCAAAGGCTGAGGCTTTGCAACATTTTATATATTTTTCCTCCTGTGTGCTCCAAAACACGTTGTATGAACTTTTTCTTCAGCTTTTGTTCTTGTGGAACTAGAGCATTTATGGCCAGGTAAGTTTCTGAAGCAGTGGGAACAGGTCAGAGCTCCTTGCTCCTTTTTGACCTCTCCTCCCTGGCTGAAAGCAGAGGGGTGGAATCTGCTCTTGCCATGTTTGTAGTTGCTCAAGATGGTCTTGCTCTTCTAGTGTTAATAGGCATCATATTTTAGTTATTTCTATTTCATCATGTTACATTGAACTAAAAGCTTAATCCAAAGTATTATTCTGCTGTTAACGTAGTGTCTTTCCAAGGGTTTGCAAGCATTTGTTTAAAGAAATCTGTGAAGAATGAAGCAATTCTTGTCTGCACTCCTGCATGTGTGTTGTAGTTGTCTTGGATGAAAACTGGAGGGAAAAGCCTTACATATTTAATTCAATAAATTTTGCAAAATGGCTTCTATTGTCTCCAAACCATTACGATGACAACTACCCAAAACAATTCCTTTCCCTTTTGTCCTTATATTTGCTAAAGTCACATGCGTGTCTAGTAACAGGATTTATTGTAAGAGGTTTAACAAGGGGAAGAAGTTGTTAAAGTGAGCTTCAAGCTACCTGTTTTCTGCTCGTAAAAATTATTTCACTGTTGTCAGCTTTATCTGTTGAAGTTATTGAACAAAATGATTTAAATGGGATGCAATGTAGCATTATCAGATCACAGTCATTTTTAGAGTGAAAGAGACCGGGATGAGTTGCAAAAGTACAAACCACCAGTCTGTTCTGCAGAGGAGTCTCTATTTTAACAGAAGTTCAAATTGTATCCAAACAAAGTTAGACTGAAGTTTTTGAATATTTTTCATTTAACATCTTTTAGATTTCAAGACAAGTTGGATATGGTCTTGAAATTGACCTTATATTGAATACTTAGATTATAGCCATATCTTAAAAGTAGTGACCAAACACAGTGTTGAAATTACTTAACTAGCAAGTTGCTATTTAAGGGCAACTAAGATTTCTTTAGCACAAAATCTGAAACATCAATATTTATACTGATACTTTGAACACTGGGGGGATGAGCCAATATAAATCTGTAGAATTCACGACAATAAGTTTGGCAGGATTTGGAGATATTCTTTGACTTCTAAGACAATAGAGCAGAGAGAATAAAAAAAGTTTAGCAGCTTAGCCATTTTATTATTTGTGGTTTTTTTTCTGGAAATATTATCACTCACTTAATACTGGCTAAAAATAAATAAATAAATAAAAAAATCCAAGTTGACTGTATTTTTGCTACCACTAATTTTTCCTATATTTGTTAAAGGTGGGTTAGATGGGCTGGTATGAAAAAGAGGAAAGGCGTTCACAAGTATTTTGGGTATAAGGAGAAGTGTAATCTGAACGTGTTGTTAAAGCCCAGAAATCTTTAAGGCTTACATGACTGCCTGAAAGAAGCTGCGTGCTTGGTTTTTCAGCTCTCGGGCAGCCCTCTTGCTCTGTCACTAACACATCACTGGTAATAATAATCTCCTCAAGGAATGGTTATGAGAATGGATTGACAGGACACTGCTTGGGTATTTCTGGACCAAACTTTCCAAAGTGATCTTTCAGTGTGTCGTGTACTAAGAGGCAAACTAACCAGTCCTCTGAATGGATTCTGATCTTTTAAAAAAAATTTTCTTCTGGAGTGTATCAGAATGGTAATACAAAATAATGTTAGATAGAAGTATTAGCAGTGGAATAGAAGAAATGCAAAGTATTTGATTAACTTATTTTTACCTGAAAGGAGACAACACGTTATATATAAGATGATAGATGTAATAAATATGAAGCTGATTGTATCGATAGGAAAATGAGATTGTGATAGATTCTATAGCAGTAAAACTGATGTAGTTTAAAGCTGTAATGAATATTTACTATATTGTGTGTCGTCACTGGATCAATGAGATGGTATCTGGACAGGAAACTAAATAACCCACTTACAAAATGTTTCTGTTTTGTTTCCAATTCTCAGGTGTCCTACATTAGTCAAGACTGTGAAGAAATTCCAGAATTCCTAGGAAGAATATATGGACATATGGCAAAAAGGCTAGATCTTAGCTTCAACATGTTAAGGTATGTGGTGATATGTAGGTTTTGAAGTGCATTATGGGACATCAACTCCAAAAGTAAAATATTGACTTTATTATTATTGTTATTGTTTTCAAATTGGAAACATACACATATGTCAGGTAAATTTAGTTTTATCAAGTGGGTGATGCTGTTTTTGTAGGCAAATGTTTGTCTCCTTTTTTTTACACACTTAGAACACAAATAACCAGGTAAGTTTAGAAATTTCTCGTGTTAGTGTAAATGATGCCCAGCGAGGAGCTTATGGTTTGTTTGCTGCTCAAAATGGAAAATAAGCATCATTACCTGAAGAAATGAAGAATGGGATCAAGAGTGAATTGTTCTTAACCAAAATGCAAGTAAGTGTGAATTTCTCTCCCTTCTTTTTGTTTGTACATCTCTGGTTATTACCATAAGTGGTTTGTAATAGTCTTTTCCCAGATGATGTGTTTTTGTTGTATGATTTTATTTTTGGGCAGCTGTGTATTCAAGTGCTAACACTTAGTGCCATTAGAATTGATAAATAAATTCTATTTGTTTTAATACATGGATTGATTTAGAATTTTGTAGTATTCTCATTAGTTATTACAGCTTCCTTTTTCATTTAATCCTCATGAGAAAGCCTGGTGAGTTTCACCAGTCTATCTTTCAGGTTGGCAGCTCTGTAGGGAGGAAAGAGTGGAGTGGAGTTGTCTAAGAAAAGCATAGTTTTTCAGTGGTGGGGTTGAACTCTTGAGTTTTCCTTTCATTTTATTGAAGGTGAGTTTAGAGTTGGCTTGTAAGGAGTAAGACACATCAAAGTAGTGTGCTGGGCCCTTGTTATCCTAAGGTGGCAACCACTGACTTTAACTTAATACTCAGAAATGTTATCCTGAGCCACTGTCAGCTCTGAACATCTGATTCCTACATGCAAGAGGCAGCAGAGCAAAGGAGGCACTAAACAATCTGTAGATTGCTATTATCTTATACTTCTGGCTGATGACTCTGGACCTATGGAAAGCATAATCGGAAAAGAGAATTTTTCTGGGGAAGAGATTTAAATAGGCATTTTTTCATTTTGTCATGATGATAATTCACGTTCCGCGTGTATGTTCAGATTCAACATGTGATCAACAAGATGATCCTTGATACCTTTGAAGATTCTTCCTCTCAAAAAAAAAAAAAGCAGCAAAGAATTTCTTTCTTTTATTCAATGCATGATTTAAGGAACAGTTCCTCTGAATTTGTTTTATTTCATAAAGTAAAATGCTAAAATTAAATCTAGATGTGAAATACTACTTTAAAAATTTTAAGCCATTAGTTCATGTTTTCATGGAGAACTTAGTTTGGTGGTTTATTTCTCAAATCTGTGTTTTCATTCCTTTTTTTCTTCCCTACCCAAAACACTGTCGCTTATCCTGTTTTTTCAGACAGGATATAACTTGGTGTTTATTGGGGTTTGGGGGGAAAAAAAAAGAGTTAAAAACTTTTGTGGGGAAATGCAAGAGAAAGTGCTAGTTTATGTGCAATCAACTGTTGATGTAGGATAGCTTGCTGTTGTAGAGCATGTACGAATATTCTAAGGCCAGAAATCACATCTGGGGAGAGGGGAGAGGTGTTATTTTTGTTTTGCTTTGTGAGGTGTTTGATGGGTTGGTGTTTTGTTTTGTTTTGGGTTTTTTTCCTTTTTAGCTTAGGGAATCTAATACTAAATGTGATGAGAGCAGTAATGTTTTCTTATTTGAGCTGCAATAGTTACACTGAACATATAGAAACTAAGAATGAAGTTTTTACTATACAGTTGCTGTTCATGTGGATTCATGTGAATATAGAAGAGATGTGTTTGGCAGCTGTTGAAGCAAGTGTAAATAGTAAGATCATTGTCATCTTCTTTAAACAAATATTATTGCTTGAGAAATCTGGCCATAGTGTAGTACAGTGATGAATTTTATGATTTTTATCAGTGAGTGTTTAGTGTATTGTTTTCAGTGGGGAAGAAACTAAACTTAATGTCTCTTTACAAAGGAGTTTGATTGTCTAGAAAACTTGCTATCTGTTCATAAAGACCTAAGTTGAGTGAAGAAGACCAAGGGTGACCAAAATCTTGAAAAAGATAAAGAAAATATTGCACTTTTCTAGCACAATAGTTATTTGCAGTAAATATATCAGTTTTCATTATAATATGATTCATTATTAGATGAAATTGTGTATGTGTTCTTTGAAAGAAAAAAAATATTTCAGCGGTCACTGATTTTTTTTAGTCTGTATTTAAGCCGGAGGAATGCTGAAATATTCAACAGTTACCTGTTTGCAGTATTAGGCAGTAAATAAGTCCTTACTAACCTTTTATTGATGTTGTTTTTTTTCATCTAAGGTTTCTATATCCTATGCTCTGTAAGTGGCTACTGTCAAGTATTTGGGAAGGAATCATCCTCCTGTAGCAGGCAATATATGCTGTGCACACACACACATGCTTATCCACATAAAATACTCTTATCAGAAAGATGTATTTATACTCTGTGATACAGATGTCACAAAACTTTCTTATGCAACTGATATAATGTAATACTTGATTGAACAATTGCTTTAGTGAATGGTACTGATTTTGATGCTACAATAATGTCGATAACAGTTGCACAAGTCAGGTTAGAGCCAGGTAAGTCATTTTGCCATTTAAGGCCTTCCACTGTAAATGTGTATTTTCAGAGACTTGTCCAGGTGTACTGTAAAAAAGGTGGGAAAACTGGTTGATGCTGTTAGTGAAGTGGAAAACAATTAGTCTAACATACTGTATTTTGTGACGTAGGCACAAACAACTTTTGCGAAGCTTGTCCCTTAATAACATATTCCAAGAGATGCTGTTGTGCCCTTCTAGGAAATACAGCTGTTGTTGTTTTTTTTTTTTTTAAAACAATTATTTGGATAATAATTTGGATAATTTTATCCAAAATACACATTTGGATAATAATTTTTAAAAAATTAGGGATATCTTCTAATTTATTGTTGATTGTTATGGCACTTCTGCCTTTTTTCTGCAAAGATGGTGGTAAATCTAAACCTAGTTCAATAATCACAAAAAGTTGCTCTTTAAAAGAATTCTCTTTCTTATTTTTCCAAGAATTTCAATGTTTCCTTGGTTACCCTGAGTGATACATGGATCCAACTCTCCTTCTGGTAGTCAAAACAAAGTGACTGTTACCAGTCACCATGTCCCCTTTTTTCTGGGAGGGAAAGAAAAGATAGAGGTGAATGGCAAAATGGAAGTTTTTATAGGGATGTTGGGTGGAAGAAAGAGGAGTAATAGCAATTTTTTTTTGTGTATGAAGCAAAAGGAAAAACTGGTGTGTGCTTAAAACGTGGTAGGTGTAATCAGCAAGATATGGTGCCAGTGGATTGCCTCCTGTTTACACCTCTGGCAGACAGAAAACCTTCAACCCCAGACAACTGTAGTTCTACTTGTGGATCATTTCTTCTCATGCTGTTTTCCTTACAGATTTTGTTTGAATAGTTTCTAATGTCTTTTGTTTCCTTTTGGGACTAATGGGGGGGTTTGTGAAGATGGAGCCAAAATCTTGTACAGCAGAAGGATGAGAGCTAGTTGTCACCAGTTGCAACAAGGGAATTTCCAACTGTTTTTAAGCAAAGGCTTCACGATGAGAAAGGTTGAGTGGAAGAGCTGCCCAGAGAGGCTGTGGAATCTCCATCCTGGGTGATATTCAAAGCACGCTGGACAAAGCTGCAAGCAACCTAATTTAACTTTGAAGTCACCCTGCTCTAAGCAGGGGACTGGACTAGGTGACCTCTAAATGCCCCTTCTGATCTAAATGATGCTCTAATTCTGCAGCTTTATTGGTGTCATCCCCATAAAATGGCTTGAGTTGTAGCAGCTCTTTTGATTTGATATTGGTAGTGATTTTCAGCTGTTTTAGAAATGAACTATTTACACTGTGTATTTTCAACTAGGCATGTTTCAGGAGCAGAGGTGTTTTACTTTGGAAATCTGCTCCTGAGTCTCTCATGGCAACTGTATTTGATAGCCTTCCCTGATAATGGAGTACTGTAAAGACCTCTATTTTGTTTCATAATATGCGGAAGCATTCCCCAATTCCCATTTAATGAAAGCACAGGGGATGGGAAGGAAAGCCACTGATGTGCCAGTGTTAGTGTTACTGGGAGGCTTTGCTGAAAAGGATTTCAAGGGGGAATGAAAAACTACTGTTGATCATTGGAAGTTAAAGATTTTGTTTAAAAACCACCAAACTAAATCACTGGTGAAGGAAAGAAAGGAATAAATAAGTAGGAAGAATATAATGTTGGCAGGGAGTAGAGATTTGGATGAAATACAAAGGGTTTGTTTTTTTTTTTTTTTAGATGCATCTTGCTCTCTTGTGGAGAGAAAAAAACCCAGCAAACTATTCAAAGGTTCTTTTATTTGTCTTGGATAACTTTCTTTGTGCCAAATTTCTCCTTTCATATTAAAGGCTAAATGCAGTCCGGTGCTTGAATAACAGATGTCAGTGTTTTTGTACAAATAGGTGCTATGTTTTTATAAATACCATCTACAGTTTGATTACAGGGAAGTCCATCTTCTAATTTTGTCCTCAGTACTTTTAAACAAGTGAGTTGTTTTCCTTTTTCTTACAGAGATTTTTTCTGGGTCTGAGCTCTGAGGCGAAAGGGAGAGTGAATCTTTAATCTTGGCCAATGAGGGAGGATTAATCCAATAATTGTGCTCATGGAGATACAGATATCTCTTCCCTCTCTCTGGGGTGCAGATTATTTCTGCTAGAAGCATGAATAATTTGCACAGTGTGTGCTTGTGCATATTTTCCACTGTCCGATTAGGAGGGTGTATGTATGAAAACATCCCCTTGAACTTTAATCCTAGTCTGGAATGTTCCTCCATGACTTTTGGGAGTCTGAGGCTTTGTAATATCCTCTCTGTGGACTAGAGATTGTTTGTTTCTCTCTTCTGCCTACTGTTTGCTTGCCTGGAGGAATATACAAGTGGCTGCTTGAAACTGGGCTTCAGTTTTAAGGGGCATGTTCCTCTTTGTGAGTTGAATATGTGAAAGAGAGGCTTTTTTTTATTTTTTTTTTGTCTTGCCACCATCCCAGCCTGTGCAGCAATAAGACACACAGAAGAGGAAGATGAACAACAAAAGCAAGATAGAAATAAAAGCCAGAATTCAAAACAAAGCATGACATATTTTTTAAAAGCCTTTAGACTGATCTTTATAGCATTTTAAAAAATGTTGAAGAAAATGCACTATTGTTAAAACTTTTTGATGGTTTTATTTATAAGGTAGAAAAATATTTTCACCATAATTGGGTAGCTCTTAATCGTAGCAATTGCATATTTATCAGTGTGAGGGGCTGTTATTAATGTAGCTGTCATGCACAAACACATTTCTGCATTAAATCCATTTAGTATGTGCATTATTCGGTCTAGAATGTCACCAGGACATCAAAGCCCCCTTAGGCATAAGAGCACAGTGCCCTGCTGTGGCTGCAGAAAGGGCTTGATCAATAAATGTAACATGTTAATGCAGAGCAAATAGAATAAAAGATTTCTTTGACAAGACATGAAAAATCACCTTGTGGCAGCTGGCATGGTGATGCCATTTCAGCGGAGACACTAGCAAAGTTGATCTGACAAGTAAAGAGGAGAGATGATGGTTATAAGGTGCTTTTGTTTCAAACTTCTTTCTTGACCTGTCAGGTTTTGAAGGAGCCTGAATGGCCCTTTTTTGTCATGTGAAAATTGTAGTCTTAGGCAGTTATGAAGCAGTTATCTCTTCTCAAATTGTGAATGCTGCTGTTTAATTGATTCACTTAGCATTTGAAACTGTCACGCATTAATAATTGCTAAATCCTGTAGATACTGCTCCAGTGTGTCATGCTTAAATGTGTAGTTATCAGAAAATTAATATCCTTAATGAACCGATGCTTTCAAACTAGCATTGCATGAAATCTCTTTTGCCCTTTCATTTGCTGAAGGTATATCAGCCAGTTTTCAGAGAAGCCCCTCCCGACAGTTGTGTGGCTTTATTTAGTTTTTTTTTTTTTTGATGCCCGACAAATGCCAGCTTTGCTTTGGGTACATAGTGTGCTCAATGACAATAAATATAGTAATTATGCTGGAGTTAGTAATTAACATAATTATAGTCAATTACGACAAATACAGTGCAGAGCTAAATAAATGAGGGCGAGAAATTAGCAAGCTAATTGATTTACCTTACTTGCTGCTTTTTCTTGCAACTAGCAGTTGCAGATTTTCTGCAGGAGAAAGAGTGTTTACAAATACCTGATTGTGTTTTGAAATGATTCTGTCTTATGGCTCTCACTCCTGTTTCTTTTGCACTGAGGATTGAAATATGGGGTAGTGGAGAAAAGAGCTGCTGCTCTGTCCTCACTGAATGCTTTGAAGGAAAATGTATGTATTTGCTTTATTTTTAGATGCTTCTTACAGTATTGAAAGGGGGGAAAAAAGTCGTGATTCTTTACAGCCAAACCATATTGCAGCAGAAATTTTGGTCATATATTTTAATCCCCTTAGATATAGCCTGAATTATCTAAGAGGCATCTATCTATCTGTTTGTTTGTCGACATCAGAGAGATCTACACAGCACAGGATAGCTAAAGAAAGAATTCAAATTGTTCAAGTAATCCAAGTGTGTTGAAACAATATGCCCTTGTTCAGCCATCAGTTTCAATAATTTAGAACCATTGGACCGGTGGAGACGCATAGTATCATAACATTTGTGCACATTATAATTGCCTGTTTTGTTTCAAGATGATTTATAGTATGTTGTCTGAAATAAGTGTATTGGAGCTGTGCAGTTAATCTATTTCACTCTCCTTGTTTTTTTGTTTTCTTTCAAGCATGACCACAGTTTACTATGTGAAAAGAGAATTAATATGTTTAAGTATTGAAGATTTTTTTATTGCCTTTTTTTTTTTTTTTAAAAAGATGTTTAGTAATAGCTGAGATTTTTCTTTCACTAAGAAACCTGTGGTTTACAAATATTTGTAAATTTTATACTTGAAATAGTTCAAGGTAAATGGAATTGTATTTAGAGACCTCAACAAAGAGATAGTGTTTTCCACAGCTAAGCAGTCTAAAATGTATATATTCCTGATAATTTTTCTCCTGCTGTGGTGGGTTGATCCTGGTTGGCCATTCCTTTCCTCAACTGAACAGGGAAGAGAAAATATAACAAAAGCCTTGTGGGTTGAGCTAAGGACAGGGAGAGATCATTCACCAATTACCATCATGGGCAAAACAGACTTGAGTCAGGGAAAATTAATTTATTACCAATCAAATAAGAGTAGGACAATGGGAAATAAAAAGTAAATCTTGAAACACCTTATTTCCTCCCCTACCTTCTTCAACTTTACTCTTGATTTCTTTATCTCCTCCCACAAAGTGGTTACTCTGCTGTTACTTCCTCCCCAAGGGGAGGACTCCTCACACTCTTCTGCTCCAGCATGGGGTTCCTCCTACAGGTGTTCTCCATGAGCTTCTCCAATACGAGTCCTTCCAACAGGCTGCAGTTCTTCACTAACTACTCCAGTGTAGGTCCCTTCCACGAGGTGCAGTCCCTCAGGAACAGACTGCTCCAGTATGGGTCCCCTGCCCTGGGGCCACAAGTCCTGCTAGCAAACCTGCTGCAGTGTGGGATCCTCTCTCCACAGGGCCATAGGCCCTGTCAGAAGCCTGCTTGAACATGGGCTCTCCATGGGGTCACAGACTCCTTTGGACATCCACCTGCTCTAGCATGGGGTTCTCCACGGACTGCAGGTGGATATCTGCTTCACTGTTAACCTGCATGGAGAACCTCCTCCCCCTTTTTTTCACTGACCTTGGCATCTGCAGAGTTCTCTCACAGGTTCTCACTCCTCTCTCTGGCTGCAGTTGCACAGCCTTTTCCCCCACCTCTTCCTTCTTAAGTATGTTATCCCAAAGGTGCTACCACTATTGCTGATGGGCTCAACCTTGGTTGTGGGTCTGTCTTGGAGCTGGTTGGCACTGGCTCTGTTGAGCACAGGGGAAACTTCTTATCTGCTTACAGAAGCCACCCACCCTTGTAGCCCCCCGCTACCAAAACCTTGCCACACAAACCCAGTACACCAACTATTGCAGTAATGTATCAAGGTCAAAGGAGTAGGTTTGCAGTATGAGGTGGGCATTTAAAGTTTACCTGGGATTTACATTGCAAAGGGATGTCCTACAGTAAACACAAGGGGCTGTTTTTTAAATAATATTGAAACGTTATGAATGTCTGAAAATAAAGTTACACTAACACTGTTAAGGATGGTAATTCTTCAGAAGAAATTCAGTTAGAAAGAAATTTGCTAAATGAAATATTTATATACAAAGAATCATTTAAAGTATTTAAAATTTACAGGCGTAATGGTCTTTCGGATGAAGTCTTACATGTTTACAATCACTGTGGACTACACTATACATAACTATCTTTCTATTAAAATAACTATGACATACTCTTATCCTACTAGATGGACTGAAGTGTGATGATGGGTTCACTTTCTACATGGGTAGCACTTAGGGAGTTGTATAAGTTTTATAAGTGTATGTCTGTTGTAAAAAAGGAAGGAGAGTATCACTATTAACAAAAAAGGATTTTAGACTTCAGATATTAACTCTACTTTTGATAACTGATAAACAACCAAAAATGAACCTACTCCTTGCTCTCTTTCCCCCCTTCTTTTCCCTCCCACCATGCCTCCCACTTTTGAAAAGTGCATTTCAACAGGATCCAGATGTGATCTGGGTAATGTATAAGGAAAACTTTTTTTTTCCTCTTTGAGTACTTTGAATAACATTAAAAAATACTATTAAGATATACCTTGTCTCACATTGCTAGCTTTATGTGACTAGAATATTTGCCATTACAAAGTATCTGTGTCTTTTTGTGACTTGTATATTTTTCTGCTGTGTATTGTTTGCAGTTATTGGTTTATTGTTGATATGAAGGGGACCAGCAAATGATTAATTTAAAAATATCTAATTAATAGCTTATCATATGTATTTAAATATCTCACTGATTTCAGCATACTGTGCCAAGGATGTAAGTTGGTTTTTTGATGGATATGTTATTTTTCCAAACTGAGTTATACATATGGACAAACTTAGAGTATAAATTGTTGTATTTCAGTCTTGTACTTGTGACTCTTATTTTCTTTAGTCCCAACAGCCTCTCTTTCTGTCCATTGATCCTTGCTTGACTTTTTATGGCCACATAGTCACTAACGGACTGTGAAAACACTGTAGTATATATACCTCTGACCCCCAGTGCTGGCCATTATCCATTGATTTACTGTATCTGACAGATCAGAACATAAGATTGTTTTCTGTTCTGCTTTTCTCAAGAAGGTTTAACATTGTGGAAGGAGTTGTCTTGAGAGTGTACCATGTGGCAGAATTTGGCCAAAGCTTTTTACCTGGACCTTTGGTGTTCATATTATGTAGTAGAGAATCCTTGGGAGGATTACTAGGGCTGTTAAATCTAGTAAAAATATTAAACATGCTGCACAACTTGATGTTAAGTAAAATAAGGTTATGAGCTTGAGTTATTACATCCTTAAATACAGCTAGTGAATATTACTGGGATGGATTATGAAAGTTGTCTTTTTGGTGACATCCATCTCCAAGGGGCTGTTGGTATCATGAGTAAAGATGAGATCTGTAGCCCTGAACAAAGGTGAGTAACAAACTCCTTGGACTTGAGCAGAGACCGGATGTCATATTGAGCACCCCTTGACTTAAGGCTGTCGAGAAGACCTTTTGACTGAGGTGGAGCATTTCCCACTGCACTGATGTTTGCATGACATCATTTTTTTTTGTATTTGAGCAGGGAGTGAACTGCTTTCTCTTTTGTGTTTTTGGAGTGTTATTGGAGGCTAAATCTGTACAATCTGCACTTGTTCCCTGGGTACCCGGAGGGTTTAATTCACTGGCACAGTCAAGTCAATCCAGCTCCTCTTGTAAGAATGACGATCAGTCTTAAACAAAAATTAGTTTTTGTTTTGAATTCTGTTCTGAATGATGGGAATCTGTGTCAGATTGAGAGAAAATCAGTTAGTTAATAAATGGAAGACTATGATTCCACTGCAATCTATGGAAAGTATTGGCATTTGGAGAAGAAATAGTTTGATGCACTTGTTTTTGCTTTCAAGGAATGTCAATAGATTGCTAATAATGTCTTGGTGACTTCTCCTGTATAGTCTGTGGTTATCTGGATTTTAAGACTGAGAACTACTTTTTGTAAAGAGTACTGGGGGTTAAAGAAAAGGACATGATAAAGAGCATGTTATAAATATAGTAATCAGCTGAACCATTCTTACTTTCTGACTTCCTTAATCTCTCTTACTCTGAAACAGTATTTCCTCATCACTGCTGTTGTGAAACAAGAGCGAAGGACTGCAGAAATAACTGCTGTCTGAGGACAAGGAGCTTGACTGAAGGGAAGAACCTGCATTAACCCTGGAGCTATTGTTTCTGTCTTTTCCTCTCTGTTCTGTTGAAAGGTATCTTCTTCTCTTAACATAATCCACAGGATTCTCAGCATCCAGTTGCAGACGTAAAGAACTTGACTAGTTTTGCTTACCAGTCACTGAGTAAGAAAGGTCTCTATTTTCCAGTATTCAACAAACCTGCTGAGAGGTCATGGTACAAATAGCTGGCATTTGGCAGGTGAAATCCCTACAAGGTTCTGTGTTTGCATTGCTTACTTGTTATATGTTGTCTTGTGTTCTTTGTGCCATTTTTGAGATCATTCATTTTCCATAAATCATCTTAACATAAATTATCTTGGAGGTGATTTTTCAGTTTAAATAGACAATCCCCAAACCCTTAGCTCATGCAAGTGTGAAGAACAACTATCATAGAAGTGCAAAAGGGCCATGCATTTTTCTCAGGCTCAGAAGCCAGCATGTCAAATCAGACATGCTATACAGTAATTATACTGTCTTTAAGGTCATAGTTAATGCAGTGTTATAGCTCAGTTGCAGGCTTTACCCATGAACTGATGCTGGCAATCATGTGAAGTTTTGCAATTTTTATTTCTGTTTTTGTTTTGTTTCTCCTAGTCTCTCTTTTCTGCCTGTTTTGCTCACTAGTACAATTGGAAGATCATTTTCTTTCTGTATAATTTCTTCTCCATTTTTAACTTAATTTGCCCATTAAGTCTGTAAGTGGCAGCAGTGAATGTGCTTCATATAATACAGCCATAAGAGTTTATTCATTTTAAAAATAATCTCATTGCTCATGTTAGTGGGAACACTTGCTACAGTTAAAGGTTATAGAAAGCACTTAAAAAAACACAAATAAGGGATGCAATGTGTCTAATGTTAGGCGATAGTTTGTAATCCCTCCAAAACTCAGGGATGTTGATAAAGTCTTGCAAATTGGACCACATCAGCAAGTTTGCTGATGACACAAAACTAGGAGGGGTGACTGACATCCCAGAAGGCTGTGCCACCATCCAGCGAGACCTGGACAGGCTGGAGAGTTGGGCAGAGAGAAAGCTAATGAAATTTAACAAGGGCAAGTGTAGGGTGCTGCACCTGGGGAGAAATGACCCCCTGTACCAGTACGGGTTTGGGGTTGACCTGCTGGAGAGTAACTCTGAGGAGAAAGACCTGGGAGCTCTTGTGGACAACAGGATGACCATGAGCCAGCAATGTGCCCTTGGGGCCAAGAAAGCCAATAGCATCCTGGGGTGTATCAAGAAGACCATGGCCAGGAGGTCAAGGGATGTCATCCTGCCCCTCTAATCTGCCCTGGTGAGGCCCCATCTGGAGTACTGTGTCCAGTTCTGGGCTCCCCAGTTGAAGAAGGACAAGGAACTGCTGGAGAGGGTACAACAAAGGGCCACAAAGATGATTAAGGGCCTGGAGCATCTCNNTTGGGTCTTTTTAGTCTTGAGAAGAGAAGGCTTAGGGGACATCTAAATGCATACAAATAGTTAAAAAGAGAGTGTCAGGAGGATGGGGCTGGTCTTTTCTCAGTGGTGCCCAGTGACAGGACAAGAGGAAATGGGCACAAACTTGAGTATAAGAAGTTCTACCTAAACACGAGGAGGAACCTTACTGTGAGAGTGGTAGAGCACTGGAACAGGCTGCCCAGAGAGGGGGTGGAGTCCCCTTCTCTGGAGACATTCCAAACCCGCCTGGACAAGTTCTTGTGTAGTGTGTTCTGGGTATACTCTGGCAGGAGGGTTGGACTAGATGATCTCCAGATGTCCCTTCCAACCCCATATGATTCTATGACTCTAATGTTTTTCCTGTGCAGTTGGTCTATGAGCTGTACTGGTAGGTATTAATACTTGAATGTGTCATTTTTTCATAGAAAACACAGTGTGTGTGGGATGCTGTTGTCCGAAGTAGTTTTCTGGCATCTAATACATATATGCACACACAAAACCCAACATCTTTTATATAAACCACTTTATAAAATAAGTGTAATGCCTTTATGTATATTATATGTATAATAAATAAATTATATTTTTAACACATGAACGTTTGGGACTTGATACTCATGTATTTGGTCTACTTTGATTCAGCATTTGCAATAGGGCTCTGTCAGTGATAATCTTCTCATATTCAACCTAGAAGGAAACATATTACTTGCAGGTTACAAATGAGAAAAGATACAACACATCAGAGATGGGTGATTGGGAACGATAACTGTCCTTGAAGGAATTGGACAAAAATGGAAGCTCTCCTGGTGTCAAAAAGTACTTAAGTAATAGGAAATTACAAATGTCTATTTCCCTTTTGATTGTTTTGTCCAAACCTACCTAGATTACTACAAATTTTTGTTATTTTTAAGCTCTCTACTCCCTTCTTCACTCCCTCCTCCATAAGCTCTCAGAATTACTCAGTACTGGTCTTGGTATCAGCTCTTATTGTGGCTGATAGGAGGAAAGTTATATCAGCGTGGTGTTAGTCCAGTGGTGACTGATGTGTATTTCAGGTGACGAGCTGTTTGGTGTAGAAACCAACTCCCTGTGTTTGGGCTTGGTAAAAGTCAGGCTCTTGCTCTGTTGATATTGTTACACTGAAGTCTACAGTAATATTGTTTGGCTTATTGCCAAACTTTAATTTTTCATTTTTAGAAAACAAACAAAGGAAATTTAAAAACTTGTGAGGGATTTTCTGGAAGCTCAGTTCTCTCAGCTGATTCATTTTTATACAATGTATTGAACTGATACAACCATTTTGAGTACAGATGCTCAGTCCTGAAATTTTGAATTTGCATTGAGCACTATTTTTCAATGCTTGCTTTGCTGAATGTTAAAAGGTGGGGAACATATATAGTTAAAATATATTTAATGATATTGAAAATGTGGATCCTATTTTATGAGCCAACTCTTGATTTCCCATTTGGCAAGTGGGCTGACTGGTGCTGTTTGTTCCTTGTAAATATGCACAATGGAAAGACATCACAATGCTCAATGTTTTTAAATTACATTCAGAAATGTGAGCTGCCTTTTCCTTAGAATGTTAATCTATGATCAAACATGCCAACAGGGATCCCAGTTTATGAATTTAACAGAAAAGCTACCTATTACCCACATTTAATAATTTTTTAAAATCATAATTTCCAACCATTAGTTTGAAGATCAAAGTTCACATGTATATTCTTTGTAAGAGAGGCACGTACTTGTGGTGACTCAAATTACTTCTTTAGTAATTATTTTAGATATTTATTCACCATAATTATTTGTTTGCTTTTTTATTTTTTCTTTTCTTTTTTTATTGTTTTCATGATTTCAAACCCAGTATATTTTCATTTTAAATCCCTAGATGTCTGGGAGCATCCAGTTACCTATTTAGAGCAAGAAAGCAGCTTTTTATGACCAAGTTGTGGCCAGTGAAACTTTATTTTGGTGAAAGCGGTTTGAAGTTTTTGGTCTTGTTCTCTTTTACCAAGTGCTAAAAATGCATTTCGTCTCTTGAGTGTAAAACCTCTTAAAGGACAAGGAAATGCAGCAGAATTGTCCTCAAACCATTTCAGATGTGAAGGGTCCCAGACTTGCTGCAGTGCCATGACTCTGCAGGGCCACGTGGCTGCAAAAGCAGTGGGTGAGGATGTTGTGTTTTAGGCTCTTGGGACTTTTCAGACCTTTCAGTTGGAGAGAAATGATGAAAACTTGACCTAGTTATGTAAATGATAGAGTGTACTGATTATTTTAAAAGGCTGAGGGAAAGGTGTTCCAGACATGCCAAGGATTAACAGTATATTGAATATTCAGAAAATTCTGATTCCAACACCGTGATTTTAAGATAATTTGACAGTCCAGTGTGTGGATGTTAAAATTACAGCTGTTCAAGGATCTGAACACTTCTTTTTCTGCCTATTACCTTGCATTTAATACACTCTCTGTCTTGGACGGCGAAGTACTTTTAGAATAGCACAGGAACAGTCATGTGTGAAGGTGATTATGTTGGAATGGCTTTGGGGAAAAAAATTGTTAAATGCTGTGTTTTCTAAGAAAGTGAAACTAGCCAACTAAGTGAGAGGCTGTGTATTTGTCCAGTTTGTTTCCCTCCCTCCCTCTATGCTGCCTTTTCTTCCTCCCCACTGGCTTCCTGCTCCTTAAATCAGCTGAATGCTGCTGAGAGATTTGGATGCAATTGCAACATGATGTTCTTGCTTTCTTGCAAAGGCTCTCTCTTTCTGTTTGCTGTAACCAGGAATCCAGGCATTAGCTCAGCTGCTCCTGTACAGTATTAGTTCCAGGTGCCCAATTAGTAAATTGTCTTCCAGCCTAAATGGAGACTGTCAGAGGGTAGTTCCATTTCTTTCAGTGTTAATTCTTTGGCTTCCTTTAAATAAGTATTATTAAGAACTAGTCTGTTGCTACCACTAATAATAGGGCTTTTGAAATGTGGACGTATCTTTAATGAGAATCTATCTCAACCCATTTAATATGGGCCACTACTTTGCCACCAAATGACATGCTCTGGTCACTGCAGCCACAAGTGGTTTGAAGCAAGGGCTTCACCCGCGTCTAAATGACTGAGCAACAGAAAAGAAGTTTCTAAAGGTAAGGAGACTAATGCATTACTGTAGATTTTGTTTTGACCATCATTTGTCTCACTTTCCACTAATTGGTAAATGGAGGAAGAGAGGACGTACGTCTGTATTGAGCTAAAAGTGAATGGGCAAGTGTTCCAAGAGCTACAGATGAAAATGTAGCTCTAGTATTTTAAGCCAAAGTAAAAGGGTGAAGTCACTTCAAAGTAGTCTTGCATGTTGTATTTTTTCCCTTTTTTTATTTTTTTTATTTTTTATTTTATTTTTAATTTTCTTTCTCTGTGGGCACAGAAGTACACTGGAAGCAATTAAGACTAATGTGGGCAGAAAAAAGTAGCACTAGAAACCCTTCAAGATAGCTGGTAGTTATAAAGTTGATACTTGTATTTACAGCATAGCCTATTGCTATCATGCTATCATTCCGTATTTGGAATGAATAAATAAGATACACATCAGCAGTAGACAGAGTAGTGTCAGAATTGGCCACTAAGCTTCATGTAGTGACCATGTTTCAGGTTCTATAACTTTTTTTTTTAATGCTCTATGAAATCATAATCTAAATCAGCTTTCCTGAATGATTCTTAGACTGAAAATTTCCATACAGCTCTTGTTCTTAGGGGGGGAAAAGAAGGAAAAAAGTCTTCTGCACCCTAGTGAGTGGAGTGAAACCCTATTCACATCTCTTTTTCCTAGCAAAGAAGCACAAGAAAGTCTACAAAGAAAATTTAGGTTTAGACTTAGGCCAAAGATTCATATGTAAGTTGCTAAACTCAAATAAAATCTGCACTTACATCTGTGTCAAGAAAATTCGCTTACTTAAATTATACTGCTGCTTTTCACACCTTTTACCACTTGCAGAAAATAATAAATATTTCCTTTCACTAGATTTTGTATGCTGAACACAAGTGAGATCCTTGATGTTTGAATCTATCCAGTTGAGTAGAAATAGCCTTATTCATTTGATAGAGTGTTTTCACATCTGTGCATGTATGTAGAACCCTGGGTGTTACTCGTTTCCATCCTGTGCAGGTCTATTTTCCTGCAATGTTTTTAAATCTGTTCCTTGCCTTTTTGCTACAGAGCATGCTATTTACTTATTTATTTATTTAAGGCCTTAATGTCTCTAAGTGATTATTGAACAGAGAAAGTAAATTGCTGGTAAAATTCCCACCCTGGTGATTCCAGCTAAACCAATCACAACCAGTGTATTAAAAACCAACACAAATTTTCCTCTCCCACCCCCTGGCTTTTTCCTCACTGGTGTCCAGCTGGCAGAGTGGGTGAGAGCAGAGAGCTTTGACCCCAGAGAGCGTTGCCTGACAGATTCTCTTCAGGTTCTTGCGTAAATCACAGTAAGGCTCCGCGCGTAGACGTGACGGTACCTCTCTGAGCTTGACATTGTAACTTTAGGCTTTTACGTTATTTAAATATACTAAAATGTACCCTGTAGAAAACTGCAGGTGCTGCTACACTTCTATTAGAGCGCCGTAACGCTTGCCTTAGAAAAACTCCCAGGCTGGCGAAAGAGTTAAGCAAAGCAGCCAGAAACCATTTTCAGCTTTTACTTTGCAGATACAACCTTTTAAGCATACCTACATTTACCTGCAATGGCAATCGTTTTGCATTTTAATGACAAATCAAGTACGCTAACTTGCATTTGAAACGAAAGTGCCTTAAATGTCTCTGGCTGTCAGAATGAGATGTTAGGAGCTTGATGAAAAGAGAACAAAGAAGACAAAGTATGAAGCCTAGATACAGAGCAAAATGAAATAAAACCTTGTATGGCCTGTCAGGGGTGTCAGTTGATATTCCTATCTAAAGCACATTATAGTATTACTTTGCAGCTCATAGCTTACTCATCTGTCTTTTTTAATTCATCACATTCTAGCCCACATCTTTTAAGTCCCATGTGTCAACAATGGAAGAAATCTGTTAATTGACAAATGAGTGTCACAAATGTGAATTGGTGCCTTTACATCAGAGGCAGGTAGTCTCTGTTGTTTTTTGTCGGCTCTATTATTGGCATAAGCCAGTGTAAGACATCTGTCTTTGCCAGAATGAGAGATGACAGCCAAAGAAGGGCTGTCATTGTTTTAGTGCATGTTCATTCTGCTGAGATACTGTATAAAGATAAAATGTCAGTTAAAAGAATATGAAAAACTATCGGGAGGAAGTCCTTAAATTACTTGGGAAGGGGATCCGGGAATTGGTGCCAGAATTGAAATCCGAACGTTCCAGTTTGCATCTATCACATCAATTTAAAAATAATACTTTCTGAGTAACTGGGTCAGTTTATAAGGCATTTAGGAAAACGTTATGTTGTGTTGGCATAATTAGCTCATAAGATGGAAGGAAAAACATACCTCCACAGGATATGAGTTTATTTATTACAAGTTCATTTTTCAGACATGTATAGAATTGTCTCAATAAAAATATGCTGTGTAGCATCTCTGGCGTTGATTTGCATCTGTTTTGAAATATTGAAATTGCTCCTTTCCAATTTCTTTTTCTGTTATAGTTCTATTTTAGATTGATGAATAACATAATGAAATAAAAAGCATAGCCAGCTGTGAGTTGATGAGACAATTAATAGGATGAAAATTATTAACATAGTTCTGGGGTGTCTAGAGGGTGTACAGTATACAAAAGTTACTCCCAAATCACTAAATCCCTTTATTGCAATAAATGACTTTTTAATATTGGATAGCAAAAAAGAGAGGAGAAAAATGTTTTAATGGGGGAAGTACAAAAGGGGAATAGAATGAAAATGTCATTAAAGGCTGCCATTTTGCTTTTTATTTTGGATGAAAAGCCATAAGAAAGGTAGATCAGTACTTTAATCTTCAGCAGCTTTAACGTCCATGTGTTGTAGGTGCTACAGGGCACTCCCCATGTGCCCCCCTCCTTCCAGAATAACCTGTGACTTCTGTTCTAAATGACCTTGTATGAGCTTTGGGGGTTTTGAGGATGATGTTGACAGAATCTAGTGAAGGCCAGATAACTTTGTAGGATTTGTCTGTGTTTTTTTTAATTTTTAAATATATTTTTTTTAAAAAGCTTGCTTCTAGCAAGTAGTTGAGCAGCAGAAAAATGTCAAACTGATGTTTCTCCCTCCCCTCCCCAGCATCTAATGCAGGACTCTCCAATTATGTTTGTCTCTGATAACTATATTTATCTCCAAGGTACCTCCTGGTGTTTTACTGCAGTCAGTGGTAAATGTTGATTGCAGTTTTAATTTTAATTCTTGAGACCAGTAACAAAATTAAATACTTGTAATAGATGCTAGTAATTTTATGGGTCTTTTGTGTCTAATGGGTCTAAAAAGTTAAGAATGAGTAGTGTACAGTTTCCTTTTATTTTTAGCTCTTTGGATAGAAATATTGTAGCTTTGTAAATAGATCCTTTAAAAAAGAATACTGAGGGAGAAGGTGGTTTGTCTTTTTAAAGACTACTTCTTTTTTTTTAAGAAACAAGTTAGTCTTTTCAAAGTTCTTTAGAATTAATTTTGCTAGACATCATTTTGAAAGATTATAATCCATGAAACTTAAATATTTACTGTTTGTATACAAAGGTTTATGCACCTAAATCGAACAACTAATTTTATTAGTGGAAGCCTTGTTCTTCCATTCCCAGCCTTCCCTGGTTCTAACTAGATGTTTAAATTTCCAGCCAAAAGCCATTCTGTTTGTGGCACTACCCAAAGTGCCAGGAGTAGCTTTTCAGGCTCAGTTTTCAGTAGCGTGTTCTCAAGTCCAGCTTCCTTTGAGAAGTGGAAGGAGATTGCTGTCTCCTTTTTACAGAGGACAAAACTGAGATGCGAGGGGCCTTCTTGATAAACTCTAGATGCTGAGTATCATTTTCAGCTCTTCATCCTAACTTGCATAAACTGCTTCTGCATGATGTCAGGAGTGATGGTTGATGCCTGTCCACCTGCCACGTCTGTAGTGCTCCTGGAGGGAGTTTATCCCCACGTGCTCCTTAGTTGCACTTTGAACTATCCGAGAGTGGGTGATACAGCTGAGGCTGAAAAGAAGATAAAACAATTGAATGCATTGTAGCCATGGAAGTTTTTTTTTTGCCTTCAGGTGGATCAGGGTTTTCTCAGACTTGTTCCCTTGTCGTTAAACAGGTATATAGTTATAAAAATAGCAACGGTAACAACAAAAGAGGTGTGAACTGAGACTGTATCTTCTGTTGTTGTTGGACTGTCTTCCTTTCATAGCTAAAAATTAAGAGATGATCAGTAAGGATAAGAAGACAGAACAGATTTCGTATCTCTAAAAGAAGTTAATGAACTTCACTGTGAAAATTCACACGGGGGAAATACACTTGGAGCCAGTTAGGGTACCATCCTGTTCCATAACTTAGTGCTTACTGCACGGTGCCAGGTAGAGCCTACTCAAAAAAAATTCAGCTTGTAGAATTCAACCGTGGGAGCATGTGTTTGTATGACAGTATTGTCACTGTTACATTAACTCTAGAAAGGGAAGATACTGGAATGTAAATACAGACATGTTGTCCGTGTGTATGTGCATACTCTCCTGGCGATTCCCCCTCCCAACTGCCAGCTGTCATACAGAATCTGCAACAGACAAAAATTTATTGGGTAATATTTAGAAACATGTCAGTGGTAACGACTGGATCTCTGATTTCAATTATCACCTACTAAATTTAGGCTAATGTAATGCATTTGTAGACCTGTTGAATGCACTTGACATCATGTTTAAAATATTTGAAACTGCACTGTTTTTTAATATCATATGTTGACCACTTTCTTTTTCCTGCACACATCTGGTGCATGGCAGCAGGCATCCCATGTGACTTATAAAAACTTCAGTTGTGCTAGTTTGAGAGTTTCATTTTTCTTTCAGATAATATTTCAGCTGAGAAGAAAGTCGTCTGAAGCTACAATACAAAAATTGGTGTAATGAAACACTGCTCTAAGATCTGTAATTCAGCATTCTTCACTGCAATCAGTGTGTAAACAGCATTTTAAGTTTTCTTTCTATTATTTAACTTTACCTTTTAATTGAAAATCCTTGGGATTTAGGCACCTTGGTCCCTTGGGTGCTCTTAAAACTATTTTAATAACAAGTTACCTATAGTCACTATTTTTCTGTAGAATGATTGGATAAAATTTAAGGTGGAATCTGATTTTTACACTTTTATTAAATTAATAGAGATTAATGTTTAAATTCCAATTATTTTGAGTTCTGCCTTACTTCTTCTGCAAACATTTGTGCTATTATTTTAGAATTATCGAGGATGTTCTTTTTTCAAAAACTGTTTCCTTTTCTGAGTTTTGGAACACTTTGTTGGAGTGCTGCAAAATAGTTTTTTATCTTTTATTCTTATATTCTTTCCCTACCCATGATTCTCATACATATTAATTAAATTTCTATGCTGATGTTTGCAACTCTGAGATTGCCTTCTGACTATTGGGATAGTAACTAGATAGAAGGCATTTGGTTGGTAGTACTCAAAAGTATTAATCGTAAAAACTTTTAGTTTGTCTTTCACTGTTTTTGTGAAAATATGATGAGCTTTTAAAGTTACACCCATATCTGCATGCGAGTAATGTAAGAAACAAAAGAATCTCCAAAAATATGTAGGCTACTTTGAGTAAGTTCATTGTCCACATCATGATAGCTACATAGAAAAAACTTGTGAAATTTTTAAAGAATAAATAACCTCCACCTTTAAAGCAAGCTCGCTTGTACTAATTTTTCTTTGTTGTGGTTTCTCATGTCTAGGAATATATTTTTGAATAGTATTCTCAGTGGTGACTGGCAGGTTCTTTTTCTTGCTGCCTAATGCTTCCAGACATCCATTAGCTGACTTATCCCCAAGAATCTCAGAATTATTTTAAACTGAAATTGTTCTAAAAAAATTCTGGGCATGTTGTCTGTTCCTGAAATATGAGACAATAGCAGAAGCTTTTCAAATGGGTATGGGAATCATGCCTTTGGGGAGAAGAAAAAAATCTTGAAGATTAAATTTGAGTAAAGTGGGATGTAGGTCTTCTGGTGGAAGGGGTGAGGATGTACAGTCTTACTGATGATATGTCACTTTCAGAATTGTTAAAAATGTCTTGGATGGTAAGTTTTAAGAGTAATTTCCTTTCACGCCTGTTTTCTGGGGATTTTATTTGTTTTTGCTCTAGCAATTGTCTATGATTCCTTAGAAATTTTGCAAGCCAAGATGGCATCTAGTAATTGCAAGGGATCTACGTAGTGGCCTCACTGTGTAATCAAAGTTACCATCGAAAAGGAGCAATGTTTTCTATCCTGATTTAAGTTTGTCCACAAGAATCCTAAACTCATCATTGATCACAAGTCACAGAAAATGCCTACATAACTTTATCACTAATAGCAGGCTAAGTTTTAAATTGTTTGCAGGACTTGCTTTGCTCTGTTATATATTTCTTTAGTAGTTTGGAACCTCCTGATGAGTGGATTCTGTTCTGTGCCATCAGTTCTAACAGACTTTATTGTCCCTACCAGAATACTGGGATTTTGGAAGAGTGCAGGGTGGGTATTTCATTTCTTTGGTTTGATATATTCTAATGATAGTATATTGGTTTGCAAATATAGGGGACTCCTCTGTTGCTCCATTTTGTTAACTTTTCTGATTGCTCTGTACTCAGTTCTTCTCAAATCACTCCTGTGCTTCCTGACTGCCATATTGGATGACCCAGTTTTGGAGAGTTTTGCTGGCTTCCACTTTATTCCCACAAATTCTTCTAATCTGTGTGACTGCAAAAATGTTTCCTCTGCTTCCAGGTATCTTCTCTGATTTGGTAGTGTGGTGCCTGTCAACTGTATGTTTCTGTAGCACCTAAATGTACTTTTGCCTTCTCTTTAAATCAACAGGACCGTTATTGCTCCCACCCCCATCAAGGTGGGACTTCACAATTATGTGTTACCCTGTTTATTGCAAGTCTGTTGTAGATGGTGCATCTGTTGTCCACTTGCTCAGTCAGGAGAGGGGATAGACTACGAAGGGAAAAATGATTTAGCATGTTGCTGTTCTGTCCTTGTTAAAGCTGACAGGTCCAATGTAAAAAAGTGTATGTTACAGTCATGAAGTTTAAACTTGGATGCTCAGGAATTTTTATATTGCATAAGCAGAGAAATAAAGACTATTTTATATATCTGTAGAGGAGGAAGGTAAATACTGTGGTATCCGCTATCATTTATAAGCACCATCGCTAGTAAAAGTCTTGAAGTTTATTAAATTTAAACCTTATGTTAAGGGCTTTTTTCTGTTTTCTTATTACTTCTCATGAATGCTTTGTCAGCCATCATAGACCTGTAAAATGATTTCTGTGTAGTAATCAGAGGTGGTCGTGGAGAACTGTAGTCAGAATACAAATCAGTTTATACTTGGTGGACAAATAATAATTAGTTGACTAAAAAGAAGCAAAAAGCAAACTTTCTTGCACAGTTTCATGAAAGCCAAAAAGAAGGGATAGAGAAGGGTGAATGCTTACCTTTGTTATTACTAAATGGTTTACTTTCAGTTCATGACTTCTGTCACACAGTGCTGTCCTTCTGTTGAATGGTCTGAATGTCCTTCTGGCATAGATCAGATTAATCTTTATTTTAAATGTGAACAAATATAGTTTTAGTCCACTGCAGAGGAAATAAGATGACAACTAAAGAAGTTCGTGTTTAGAAAGAGTAGAAAGGAGTTCTGTGTTGATATTGGCATTTTGATAATGCTTTCTCATTGCATGACTTCTACAGGAGGGTGGTGGTGGGTTATGTGAAGACAAATGTCTTATGAACAAAAAGGACCTTTTCTGCCAAAGCTGGAATATGGTTCTGGCTCTTCTGGTTTATTTTTTTCCCTTCTTCAAAGAAGTCCAAGAAAACTGCTGACACTGACAGAAAAGGAAAATATGATTTATGATGACATCATGTATTACCCAAGCAAATCTGCTTTGAGAAAGATTGGTTTTTATGGTGTGTTGAAATAAAGAAACCGTGAATCATTCTTGAAGGAGTATTGGTTCAGATTCTTCTTTCTTCTATCACCACCACCCTACCCCTTTTCCTTTTCTACTTTGTCTGTGTTTGGGGGTCTTAATAGTGATGTTAGCTACAGAAGGTTGTTACACAAATTATCCTCAGTTCTTAAACATAGCTGCTTCACGTGGGTTGTTATGCAAGAATAATCTCTGCCACGTGGCTGGAGGCCATACCCTGAACAGCATTGGTACTGATTTGCTGGCTCCAACAACATTTAATTGCAAACTTTATTTGGAGGTAGTAAGTTTCCTTTGCTTAAAACTGTAGCAGCCTAATAACAGCAACTAATAGAAGTTGGATGTTTTCAAACAGTAATCTATCTATAGATTTATGACTTACTTAAATTGGCCTTTGTCTATCAAATGCTGTGAATAAGACTAGTCACAATATTTGTTTAGATGATGTTGTCATCAGCAGCAAAGAAGAAATCAGATGAATAAAATACAGACAATATTCCAACACTGAATGGGTTAAAAAGAAAGGTAACTGGTAAAGTTAGGTAGATTACACTAGTTTTACAGATATTACTAGGCCATAATGCTGAAAAGGAGTTGAGGTTAGTTGTGTGAGGGACATGAAAGAGATCATGACTGTGGGCAAGTCTCAGACTGTGACTTGAAGAAAATTCTCAGACCAAGTATTGATATCTGGGCTGAGACACTGGAGGAACTGGGAGGCCAAGCATCTGTGGGCTACTGGGGGTACAAATGATTCCAGAGTGGGGGCTGTCACACAAACCTTTTCCTTTAAATTTAGGTCAGAAATGGATGTTTATGACTGTTTCTGAAGTTCACTATTAGTTAGCCAGTTGCACTAATGTCTGAAAGCCTCATGCCTTTTTACTAAAAGAAAAGCAGCGTAAATGTAAGTAGCTGTTTATACATCTTGTGCTTAAAAAAAACCCCAAAACAAAACCCAAACCCAATAACCAATAATACAATCAAATTCAAGCTGACTGTGGTGCCTGTATTTATATTCAGCAACTCCTTGTTTTGTGCATTTTATTATTTTTTCTTTTTCTTCTTTTTTTCCCCCCTAGATTGAGCCTTTGATACAAAGTAAGTATGTAAAATTTTTTTCCTGTTATGTACCCTTCTGAATACACCACACATGCATTTGCCTTCCCAGCTAAAGCTAGTTTGAGAAGGAGGGCCAGGGTTCACAGTGGGACGTAGCCTTCTCAGAAAACCGTTTGAAAGTTGGGAATACTGTGTTGTGTCAGGCAAGATGCTGCTGATCAGTTGGTGAGAAGTGTTTTGCCACTGGAGAAAGTCAGGAAGAGAAAGGTGCAGATCTCTCCACAAAAGCAAAATCTGGAGTCTCATGGGTAAGTGGAAGTGCTGCCCAAGAACAAGGTGGGGGCTTCAGGCTCGTGGTGAGTTCCTGGCTTGTTCACTGCGAAGCATCCACTCTCTTGCCTTCACTTTGCCAGGAGTCAGTGCTTTGTGGGGAGACAAGAGTTAATACATAGTACTTCATTTCTGTACCAAGCAAGTGCTGTCGTGCAGTTGGGAGTCCTATCCCTCATTTCCCCTCACTTTGAGCAATGGTATGATATATCTTACTTGGTAATTCTTGAGAAGTCAGCTTGATTGATTTTTATTTAATATGTGTTAGGCCTAAACCTTTCCCCAGTCTCCTTTTAACCTTGTCGGATTTCTCTCTGGTGTTCCTCCTTCTCCTATTTTGAAACTATTATACTCTTGCAATATAAATTGATTTACACCTCAGCTTTGGTAAGTATTTTTGACAAACACAGAGAAACTGATGGTTGCAGGAAAAAAGGTCAGATTTTTCTTGGGGAGACCCTGAATATTGTGGGCAGAGCTGTGAAAACTGAGTCCTAACAAACTTTCAAGTATCCTGGAAATTACTCAACAGAATCTATATACAGACTAAAGCAAAGTTGGTAAGAATCTTTCCATCACCCATAGAAAACATGTACCAGCATTGCAGCAGTATAGTCTGTCTATACTATAATGTAGACTGTCGTACCACCCGAAAAGATGACTGCTTTTTCCTCTGGTTAAGTGATAAGCATATAGCATGTGCTTAACCATGTTCTTAATTGTTTTGTAATACAGGAATGGAATTAATGTCCTTACGAGCTTTGCTGAGTCAAGATCTTGGTGGATTCCTCTATTCATGTTTCATGGTGTTAACTCTCTACTGATGTTCTTTCTTTCTGTTAATAGCAATAAAGTCACAAAGCAATTATACTCCCACAAGCTGTCCTTTAATAACCTTTGTCATTTGTCAGAGTGCATTAGGCCCTTGCAAATTTTTACAGACAAGCTATTGGGCTTCATGAGCTAATAGAGTGTGCTGATGTGCCAGCTCATCTGACTTGCCAAATTGCTGGTGGTTCAGAGGGGAGCTCACTTCAGTTCAAAGAAATATTTTATACCTCTTTCTGTTAGAGCAAAGGATTTTCAAATGAGATTAAAAACTGATTTAGCAACAGTCAACAAACAATGCTCATCTGAACTGTCTTAGCCTTCCAGTCCTGGAAAACTTATATTTTAAGATTTTCAATTGTCTTTGGATGCGAATATAACTTATGTTAAACTAGGTAATGCATAATGTTGTTCATGTGCTGAATTGTGGTGGTCTTATCATAAATATGTATTTATGGTGCTACACCTCTGCGAGTATTTGGGACTGCAGGCACTGCTGGTTTTACTACAAAAGTATAACTCAGTGTGATTATGTCTTCTCCAATTATTTTGTTTCTTAAATTAGTGTTGTAACTACAAGCACCCAAGGTGTATTCCTCCTAGTGCTTTACCAGCACAAAGAAAATATTTGGTGTTAGCACGTTCTTAGGTTACCTGCTATGAAGAAATGCAAGAGAGAAAGAAACTACCTGTAAAAACTATTCAGTATTTTTGGAACTGTCTAGTGTTAAGGATTAGAAAACGTAGTAATTCTATTGCGCTATGTATATATACATACCCCTTGACTCCTGACAACCCCTTCAACAGATAGAGAGCTCTGATGTTTGGGGTACATATTGCATCTCTGCTTCAGGGATTGCTTTCTCCTTGGTTAGATTGTGTTGAAGCCTGATGGATCACTTTTACTTTGTAGTTGTGTACACTCCAGTACTCAGTTCTTGGGTACATGAGGAGACAGGTTAAATATATAGAAGCCAGTCAAATAAACATGTTTTGCTGACCTCTGACTGGAGCTGGGATACAGCAATATATACAGTTTGCAACAGAAGTAACCTGTGGTCTTTTGAAATATTCAAATATATTTTTAGCATTGTTAGTACTTGGAAAGTAAAGCTTTAACATAATTTGTCCCACACTTCTAGCTGTAGACTATGTATGCTGTTAATGAACAGTATAATTCACAAGGAATACATTTAAGTGAGCAGGTAAGCAACCATTACAAAAAGTTACCGACTTTGAAGGAAGTCTTTTGTATTGGAGCGTGTGATAACTTCTTTGAAGCAAACATTCTTTCTTTGTTTTGTTGCTTATCCCACCTGTGCTCCTTTATTACTGTAACAAACTGGCTGAACTGTTTGGCAGAGAGATTTCATTATAACGCCAATGCTGTTTCTGCTGCCTCTTTGCTCTCTCTGTTGCTTACATGAATATGCACTTATATTCTGGAATTCTGTCTTGTTGAGCTATTAGTCTCAATATTGTGTGTGGGGCTTTTATTTTTATTTTACAAATATCCATCTGGCAACTGAAGACAAGTATTTTGTTGATGGATTAGAAAGGTTCAAGGTTCTTGAAGTTTGCACGTCCTGTGAAAAAGACAGGTCAATTTTTTCACTTTGGGCATCTGTCTCTCATAAGCTCATAAATTGCTCTTGAAGCTAGATAGAAAAAATACTGAAGGCAACATCATATTTAAGAGTTTAAATGTGCTGATTGGAGTGTCTGAGAGTCTAACTCCAGGCAAAAGGTCTCCAGTTCAGTCTTTTTGACTGATGTGGAATGGCCCACTGTTAATAATTTAGTTTTGAGACCTACTAAATGAAAAATAGGAGACTTATAGCATCAGTATCACTGTTGATCTTCCCTAGAAAATATGGACTCTTATTTTGATGTATACTTCAATTCCTTACACATTTAACTGTTCTCTATTGTAGCCACTGCGTCTGATTTTTTTTTCTTAATGAGCAATGATTTTATATCTACAGAACACATAGCTTGCCCTGCAGGACCTTATATTCATTTTTAGCCGGCTCTATTTGTGTAGTAAATAAAAAATGGGTAACACTCTGCCATTAGCCATTTCATAGGCATCACTCCTGATCCTGCTTTTGAGTAATCTGCTAAAGAGTGTGCACGCCTTCATTTTGTAGCAAAATGAGGTCTGGAATAATGTCATATTTTAAATTAACACAGAACATATTAGGTTTTGGTTTAAATTTAATCCTATTTTTTTTGTGAATTAAAAGAAACATGACAATTTGTGTGAGAACCAGAGCAAAATGTTGCCAGAAGTGGCTGGTACTATGGTGAAGGAAGAAACCGTGTAAGAAATCACTGTGCAGAAAGTTAATCACAACAAACTTCCTCTTTTTTTTTCAGAAGTGTTTCAGATGGAACCTTTGTTTAAACAAGGTTTTTAATGTCTGTGTAAAATCGACATGATACATTTCTAGGTCCTATCCTTGTCAGATGTGTGTTGTACTTCAGTCTGCATTTTAGTAGGTAAAAAAGGTGAAATGCAGGACTGCGCATCTCTAGATTGTCTTCTGGAGGTTTAAAATTCCGTTTGTTTAATAAAGATCAGGCTTTAATACAGAATCAATATTTTGCATTTAGAACTTTAGAGGCAATTTTGGCAATGATGTGTGGGGCAGAATATTCTGCCACATTTTTTGTGTAGCCTGAGTGACTATTCAGATGTACACAGAAGGAAGTTTATAAAACTTAATTTATTCACTGAAAACAGGTGTATTTCAAAAATAGTGTATAGTTTTTATAGAATTTACAGATGAATACTAATTCTTCTAAAGGTAAACAATTAGTTTGTTAAAGACTTTTATTTTTAAAGTGATTGTGAATATGAAAGAGTTGAACAGCTGCTATAAGATGTATAACTCATCCATAACTCTAAGAACCCAGAAACAGTAGTGAGGAAACAAACTTTTCTTCCACTGATGGTTACATTATCACTTTTTAATACTTGTCTGAGTTGAATTTCTATATTGTTTTTATTCAATGTGTTTCCCAGTAAGTACAAAGACACATCCTAGATAGAATCTTGACATTTTATAAATTATTTAAAGTATGATAGAATCTTTTGACACTAATATAATTCTTCAAAAGTACCTCTTCATACCTAGCCTATATATGGGGTATGTATTTAGAATAACCAATACTAGCCTATATATAACATATGTATTTAGAATAACCCTGAAGATGGGTTTTTAAGTGCTCGTGTTCTAGATCCATGTTGAAGAAAAAAATCTTAGTAAGGATCAAAACAAGTTCTAAACTCTTAAACATTTATTATATCTTTGGAAATGGAATGAATTTTTGTAGAAATTATTAACTTGCTTATAGTTCATATAATGTTCACTAAAGATTTATAAAATTGAGCATTTAAAAATTGTTCTTCAATTTTACGTTCTTTAATTATCATGAGCTTCCTCATGATAACCTAGTTACCTGTACTATTCTGAAATTGATCCTCAAACAGAGGAGGAGGGAAGGGTAATAGGGCAATCACTGTGGCTCCAAAAAGTACTGTTTTTTTCCATATCAAACAATGCTGTTTCCCTTCTAATTTCCTCAGAAATGTTACTGTCTGTACCTGGCACTTGCCAATCTATATAGAAGATATAATTATTTCGATATTTGTTCCTGTCCACTCATGTTGTTTGTTTGTGGTTTTTTTTCTTTCCTATTTGCAACTTATATGTTTTCTACCTCTCATTAAATTATACTTAAAAACCTGCATAATTTGAAGTGAAATGTCTGTAAATCAATAGACACCATTTCCATGTTGGTGTACCAGGCTTTCTCTTTAACCAAAAAGAATTGTATTTGTGGTTTGTTAGAGGGAATAAAACTTTCTCCATAGAGGAGAAGAGGAAGCCTATTTCTTCACAACTGAAGGTGATTAGGTTGTTTTAGTTTTTAGGTCATCACATTATCTATTTAAAAGTGCATCGTGAAAATATGGAGTGCTCTTTGCCCGTCTCTTAATTTCCTTAGGTGATAACATGGAAAAGAATGTGTGGAACAGGACTCTCTTTTTTTTTTGTGCTTAATACCGTAAAATTGAGCATTGTTAGCAGGACTCCCAGTATGGGAGGTGAGAAGGTAATGAGACAATTTCTTCTCCTGAATTTGGAATTGTTTTTTGTATGCATAAACATGAACTTCCTTAAGGTTTGTTTCAGCTTTGCTATTGTGGTATATCACATATTCTATGTAAAATCAGAGAAAGTGTCCTTTTTTAAAAAAATCTGAGATGCCTTGGGGTGTATTTGTGACATGTGGAGCAGTCTGAGGTAGCTTCTTGAACATCTAGGCTGGAGAGGGCAAAGAGCACATGAGGATGCCTTCACTCTTGGCTTCCTATGCAGTCTTCTGGGAGAAGTGTTCATAATGTCTACATAAGGAACTCATCATGTGAGTGGCTTGAATACTTCCTACTGATTAAAAAAAACACCCTGGTGTCACAAACGAATCTGTTGAAATGAAGAAGGCAAATGGTGTATACCATGGAGTATAAAGATACTTATTTTTATTCCAGTGATGGTTTTTTTTGGCTGTTACTTCCATGTATTGCTGTTTGTAGTGTGTTGACAGACTGAAAAGAAAATTGTGTCTTTAATGTACAAAATTTGTAATCTAGGTAGAATTTGTAAGCCCCACTGTCTACAATTGAAGGACAGAATTTAATTCCTCTTCAAGAAAACAATAAAATCTGCATCTCTGTTTCCATTTTTAACTTTTCATTCCAGTGAGTGAAACAAAAGAGTATTGGATGCTGGAAGTTGCCTTATCTGGTTGTATCTTAAATATAGATCCTCAAATGTCTTGTGGTGTTGTTATTTCAGCTTCTGCCTTTCTCTCTTTCTCTTCTGTCTCCCTCTTCCCCAATGAGATTGGCCCGAATGTAATATTTCTGAATGTTATGGGAAGTGGATCTCCATCCCCTTCACAGCAAAGCATTTAAAACAGCAGTGATAAAACTATTACTTGTCCTTTAGACTGAGGCTGTACTTCCTTGGCTTCATGCAAGTGTTTTCTTTTTTCTTTTTCTTTTTTCCTAGAGCCTAAAAGGACCTTCTTGAAGACTAATTGTACTTCATTGACAGACCCTTTATTCTGCTACCATCCTACCTGTTTTATTTTTTATTTACTATTTGCTATGCACAGCCAAACTGGCCAAATCTTCTCATCTCCCACCCCTATAATCCTAAGGTTGATTAGCCAAAGAGATGAATAAGAGAACGTGGACATTGAATACAATACTTAACCTCTCTTTGCCCTACACTTGCATTTGTAAAACAGAGACTGAAATACTAAACCGCACGGAACGCTAAACCTTAATGCGTGTTGGTAAATCACTTACAATTGCCAAAAATACTACAAAAATACCTTGTTATTGTTATCTGAATTATGTCATTGTTTGGTCAAAAAATAGAATCCAATGTGTTCTTGCTTGTGCTGCTCAATTTATGGCTCAACATATTGTTTTCCAGCTGTGATGATCTTACAAAATGCTAAAGTTGGTAGGGGTCTGTGTTTTGATAGCATTGGGGCAGCATTTTATTATTAATCAAAGACAAAACCATTTCTGGTCCAAGAATTACAAAGCATGTGACGTACTTGCTATATAGAGTTAAATTTCTCTTTCCTTGTTCCCCAAGTAAATTGCAAATTAACACTAATAAATCACTTTGCAGCTGTTGGTAAGAAGTGGAAGTATTTTAATAATTAAATAGTTCTTTTCGGCCACCCTCCCCCCCCCCCCTTCCTCTTTTTATGTGGTGATTTTCTAGACTCCAAATCAGCGTGTCTTGTGCAGGCTACCTATAATATATAGTTGTTTCAAATCAGCTTTACTTACTGAGCTTTTTCTAGTAATGGAGCTCTGTCAGCAAAAAGCATATGCACCAGCAAATGATGAACGATGGACTTGTGTCAAATGGAAGCTTGAAAGGTGCTTCTGTCGTTAGATGGATTAGTCTGAACCAGGAGTTCAAAACTCCTCAAGTGTAATTGTTTCAGAGAAAAGGTATCCCTGGATTGATAGGGGAGGGTGAGCACTGAGATTCAGAGGAAGAGCTACTTCATCAGATGAAAGTGAGGGTTTACTAATCCACAAGACGGATAGGCTTTGTTGTCACGAGATTGCTTGCATGATACTTCTGCGAGTTTTCCATCTTTTTTATTTTTAATGTGAAATTTGTAAAGATTTAACATTGTGTCAGTGAAACATACTGATATTTTGGGATTTTTTTCTTACAAAATCAGCAAGCTTAATTTCAGTTATGTGGCTATTGGCAACAGTAATTTCAAAATAGTCTGTTGTGTTTTTCATGTACTTTCTGAAAATGCTGGTTCATGTTTCAGTAGACATTCTGTTAGCTATGAAACCTCTGAAATCTGCTATAGTTCTATCGGTTACAGGCAGTTAAGATAATTAGAGTTAACTATTTCAATGCAAAACATTCTTTTGTAAACTGTAAATTGCAATTTTATATAAACAGGATTCCAATACTCTAGTTCACTGTTCAACGTATTGTTCTTTTATGTTGTTATTTTGTAAACTGTGTTGGGAAGAAAAAATTTACAGGGAAAGCAATTTACATTAGGAATTAAACTTTTGAAATATTTTTCCTGCTTTTTATATATCGTTTTGGCTGTGCTTTAAATGGGTGTGCCAGAAGAGTGTTCAACAGAAGAATAACTATAAGCAAGGAGGTTTGTGCTGCTCCTCAGTCCTTCCGTTGTGCCAGTTTTTCCTTCTCTTCTGCTTCTTTGCAATTGTTAGCCTTCATGTGAACTGAAAGGTACTTCAAAACACTGGAAGAAAATAGTCTGAAAGCTTCACGCGCATTTTCTTCATAGTAAAGAGAAGCGAAGAAGTTGAAGAGTTTTTCCACTGACAGGTGTTTGTGTGTCAGAGCAATGAATGCTTTTGATGGCAAACCCACTTGCTTTTCTTCATTGTACTATTCTTTCTAGATATAATAGAGGAAAAAAAAAGGCAAATTCTGACAACAAAAACAAAAATTCTCCAAACTGTATAATAGAAAGCTTGCTTTATTTATTTTTTTAAAGGAAGAAATTTAAATGATTTCAATGGCTATTCCGCTTTCTTTCTCTGTGGGGAAAAAAGACAGCAGTTGAGAAGTGCCTGGGAAAGGTGAAAGCACTTGTGAATTGTATTCCTCATTATATTACAAAAATATTGTCATCTGATGATTGGTTGATGCAAAATTGTATTGTTACAGTTTGCAGACTCTCCTTCTTTAAAACATATAAATTTTTAGAGCCCCGTTTTATAGAGCATAAAACTATTCTAAATCACTGCTTGTTTTTAAAAATTGTTTTCAGATAATTTCAAGCATTTTTAAGTCCTTTTGTGCAAGTATATTAGCATGTCCTGTGTCTGTCTTCCTCATTTGCTTAGTTTATAATCTGACTAAATGCAGCAATTGAAGATTATTTCGCAGGTGTTAAATGTTCTGATCTTTGGTTGTTTTCGTATGTTAAGCCATGCAATGCAATCGCATCATATGGAATTGCAGATGCATCAATAGCACAGTCAAATTGAGCATGTGGAAGAGATTAAAAACAAGAGTTGAGAAAAATATGATTTAGGTAGTAAGCCTGTTCTTTCAAACATAAGAAAACCCCCTCCTATTTAATGTGAAAACAGAAAATGTAAAAAATAAAAAAATTAGCTAGTTTGATTCTAATTAAGTTCTTTTTTTTTTTTTTTTCTTTCCGTTAACAGTGGAAGCAATTTGAATGATGGAAAAATGGTGCCAAAGAGAAGTCTAAACTTGCATAGATAAATGTTTGATGGAAGTGCTGGGATATTTGTCCATGCAGGGAATAGAAGCAGATGTATGTAAATTGTGCTGCAGACTAAAACTGACCCAATAGCATAAATCAGCCTTCTCCAGGATACTCTTGATCAGACCACAATGGGTAGAAGAAGCAAAGATGTAACTATAGAATATTAGGTTACTCTGAGAGTGAAGTGAGCACAATGCAGGTTTAATCCAAACTAGTTGTCCTCTTCTACATCAAAGAATTTTAATATATATGACCCAGTTTTCATTATTTAGCTTTTGTGGGTAACTTCGAAAAAAGTTACCACATTGTCTTTGATGGGCAGATGAAGTATTATTGTAGAATTTCTGGAAATCTTCACTTTTCTGTACAATATGTCTAGAAGGTTATTATATAATACCCTTCCTTCAAAGGTTGGTAGAAGTTTTCTGAAAGTCAGGCTTTTTTTTTTTGGTATTTATCTTTTTATCTGTGTCACTTAATGTGCAAGAATTCACTGATGTCACGTTTGAAATAGGTTGCTAAGTAATGTGAGTGTCTGCCTTATTACTGTTGACTCCTAAACCAACTAGACTTCTGAAAGTCTCACCTTATAATACTGTCATGGGGGCCATGTATTGCGTTAGAGGTCAAGGTGTGTGCTGCCACCGCCGTGTGTGAGAGTTGCTGCTGGGGAGTATGAGGGAAAGGTGGGATGAATGACTCTTTAGAGAATACTCAATCCCCAGCAGTTTTGAAGAAGAGCCCGGGAAGACAAGTTAGGTGTCAGAAGACGTATTGCCTGGTGAGAATGCACAGAACAGCTCCACAGAACCTCTTATCATAAGGAAGGTGAGTTTTGCATCTTGGCTGAATCAGCTGTCTTGTTGCTGACCCTTATGCCCTCCAAAATACACCCCGAAAGCTTGAGACAAATCTCTTGTAGAAATAGCACAATGGTAGGAAGGTGTGAAGGCATTAAATTGGATAATTGTGAAAAAATGTAAAGTTTAGAAAGAAAGTGTGCGATACTGAAGTGATGTGTAAATGTAAATTTTGATCAGGCTTCATCATTAGCAAGGTTACTGCATAGTTGTAACTGCCACCTATATGGCAGTGGTAGACCTGTAAGCCCAGGAGAGCTACTTGGAAGCTACGATAGCCCAACAGCAGATGTTCTTGCAGTGGAAAAGAGGAAGTGGTCAAAGTAGTACAGAAGTCTTAAAGCAGTAGTGAAAACCCTTGCCAGTGAGATGGGAAATTTGAGCCTGAGCTCTCTTTTTAGTGCTCTCTTTAAAAAAAAAACACAACAACAAAACCCAGCAAGCAACCAAAAAAGGAAAAGCGTGACCTGAAGTCACGCTGCCTTTGTCTCATGTGAAACTGTACTTTGCGCTATTTCAAATCTTTTCAGAAGGGAACTGTTTTGCACACACACCCCCCCAGCTTTCTCTTGATGTTAAAGCTATAAACCAGGGACAAGCCTGAGTAGAGCTGGTCCCAGATGCTCTGCCAGCATGTGACTGGTGTGCCTGAGCTTTATCATTCCTGCTAACTGACCCTTTTACTAAAAGTTTAATAGGGGATAAATTCACATGTGAATTCATAATCCCCTCAGTTGTGCCAGAAGGATTCCTTAACAAGCAGGCAACAAAGAGAATCTTATACAGCTAGACTTTTTTATTTCTCCTTCTCCTCATTCTCTTTCCAAATTTATTGGGTAGACTACTTCAAGGATGTGTCTTTAACTGTCATCCCAATATTTATTTGTGCATAACCTAAACAAACAAAAGCAATATATTCAATGTGGCTTTCAGACAGCTCTATGCATGGAATTGAATACATTTTTGAGCTTTTAAGTACAATAGGTGGAAATATTATATCTTCCAAATATTTATTATTTTGTATTTCTATTTATTCACCTTTAAGCATGTATCCCTTGAAACTTGAAATGTTTATTCTGTGATATTAGTTTATGGGGATTTTTTTCCTTATTTCAAAATTTTTTGTATTGTTTGCTACTCTTATTTAGAGAAGCCTGTAAATGCAGATACTGCAAATATTTTTAGTAAAAACCACTTTCAATCAACTTGGTTACTGTTATTTTGAGTTTGAAAAAAAAAAAATTGTTTCTCTCATAATGTTCTGTTGAAGTGCCTTTAAAGTGATGATATCATCACTTTAATACATTTAAAAGCTTCAGGGTTGCAACATTTATTGAACAATGCTCATTCAAAGAATATTATGGATGTCTGGAGGCTTTCTACTTGTATAAAAAGGACACTGCTTTTTGCGGCCTCTGTGAAATAAAGCTTAATTTTTTAATTTAATATTCTATTTCTGGCAAGCAAAATGAGGAAATATGCGTCATCTCTTTACAGTACTTTGTTTTCTGAACCAAAACCTGCTGCGGTATGCTAGCCTGAATGAAATGTCCTCAGAAGCTCTTGTTCCAAAGCCCAGACTTTCCATAACTTCATTGTATATGCAACCAAGGTGTTGCAAAGAGACGGTGCTTCTGGTTAAATCCTGACACTCTTATCAGTAGGCAACTACTTTTAAAGAATGTTTTTTTTTTCCTGTCAGACCTGTCACACTCTAGAGGTGTCTGTAACTTTAGAACTTGGCATTTCCGCAGTGGAACCAGCGAAAGGTGATTTTGTTTTGTTAAACTTTAATGGAAATAGGATGCTGCTGTCTTTGGCAGGAAGAAATTCAGTATCCTGTACAGTGTCCTAAGGGGGGTGGTGGTGGTATGTGTGTATGTAATGGAGGGCGTGTGGAAGAGGAGGTGTATTTGGAGTGAGAACCAGGTTGTGCAATCAAGAAAGTCACCTGTTTTTTGTTATTTAGGAAAAATTAGCACCAGATAAGAGAGCTGCATGTCCCAAGATACTGCATTTTTATTGACTCAGGAATTGTTGCTTCAGAAAAGCAGACTTAGCAAACTTGGAATTTGGACCTCTTTGCAGATCAGAATTAGGCAGAAAACATGCCGCAGTGTCCTGGCAGTTGCTGAAAAAATGCATAGATGCTTGTGTGGCTGAATCTTCATTTTGATCCTATACACTCCTTGATCTTAAAATAGTTACTCAATTTTATGGTTGGTATGGTGGTATTAAATGTTGCTGTTCTGGCGGCATTTTTCTTTTCATCTAGTACTGTAAAGAGAAAGCCTGGTAAGTATTCCTTACTGTAAAGACGTGATTTACATTCTAAGATTTTAAATTATATATGGGCTTTCAGTATAAAAGTAATAAAGGCAGTTTGGGTGACCATTTATGAAAGTGATTGTTACAATAGTAGTTTATACAGGCTTCTTAAATGATAAGCATTTCCACTTCTGTGTAAGACTCCGGTGCAAAATGTACAGCAGGGTCTTAAACTGCTTGAAAGAGATGATTAAAATCTTCCCCCAGAAATTAATACCACTGTATTTTTTCATAGTATCCCTGAGGTATTGATGGGTAGGAGAATTACCAGTCCTACAAATACCATTGAAACTGTAGACTTACGAGAAGGTTAATTATTAATTCATTTCCTAAATCAAAGAAGAATATTCTTCCAGGAATATAGGGTGTTTGAAAAAATTGTGTCTTTTCACACTCTGAAGTAGGATGCAGTTACTGGCTGGGTGTGTAAAGTGTTCTTGGGGTTTTTTGCCCACTCAAACAAGAATGAGAGCAGTGTCCTAACACTGACAGACAGAGGGGTGTGAATACAAAAGACTATTTCACGCTCAAATTTTGCTGTGGTCTCCCCTTCCTGCTGAGCTCCCAATGAACACTGTTCTATCATGATGTAGGGTTGGGACAGTTCTGACTGGCCTGGGTTTTTTTGTGTTTTTTGTTTTTAAAACCTGTCCCAACAAGCATCCCTGGGAATGGTTGGAAGAGACAATCCAGAATCCTGTTTCTCCCTGAGCACTCTGGATCCTGGAGGTTGGATGCTCTAATTGTGCATAGGCAGTTGGATGAGAGTAATGGAGTATGTGAAGGGGCATCACCTGGAAGGAGAGGTTTGGGTTTCTCCAGGACTGGAAGCTATGGGGTCTGGTTTGAATCTGTAAACACTGTTTGTAGGGTGTAGGTGGTAAACTTTCCCCACATGTTTCAGCAGGCTATCCTGCTGCCTTCCTGTGGTCTGCTGAACTGCTGGTGTTCATTTTCCCTTGGCTATATCAGACATAACTGAGACTGCATCTATGTTAGTGTTTTGGTTTGGAACAGCAGTGTGATTTTAAAAGCAAATCCCCCAGAATTCCTCACTTAATGGTCATTGATTGGTTCCACAAAGTGATTTAGGCAAGTGCAGGCTAGACTCTTTTTGGAGTAAACTAGACTAAACAGAAAGCTGTATTCTAGGTTTGCACAGAACAAACTCTAACCTCTAGTGAAAACATACCAATTGAGGCATTTGAACATCTTCAAACCATGTGGGTAGTGGCCATGTTACACTTACCATGGCTTTTAGTGGGAGAAGACTAATGGAAGAAGTGTCTTGACAGTTTATTGGAGATGCGAGGATAACGGTAGTGCTCTGTTTCTGACAGCTAAGTTGTATTTAGACCAGAATTGCTTTCTTACTGTGCTGGGCAGCTCATCCAGATTGTTCAATAATTACTACAAGTATATATGCATATGTGTGTAAGTTGTTTGTTTATGGTGCACACTTTGTTACAATGATAAATGTCATCACAGAGAAGCATGCAATAAAATTAGTGCTATGTGTTGTTCTAGTTGTGAGGAGAATGTCTTGTATGGGCCTTTTTCCAACATTTTGTTCCTTAGGGCAAGTAAGTCATTAATAGTAAATTACATTCTGTTTACAATTTTAGTAGTGCCTCCTATGCCAGAAGGTCTTGAGGCTTTTTTAGCTAGCAGTCACTTCATCCCTGCTCGTTTCATCCACCTCTGAAAAGCAACAGACCGATGTAAAATTCCATAAACAACCAGCTAGAAAAGAAACGAAATTAATTTAATGTCACCTTCTAAACCTTTGTCCTTCAATGATGAAACTGATTGCAAATTTCACAAAGCTACAAGGGCATTCTTTCAAAATGTAAATTGTCATTGCCATCTGCTTGTTTTAGGGTGTGTTAAAACCCCTCTTTTGCACCATGTCACAGGTTTTTTATAGGCCCCGTGTTTCTCCGGGTGTATGGCACGTCGCCAAAGGCTAACTATTGCCAGTAAAACAGTGCTTTACAGAACTTTTGTGGAAATCGCATTTCCACTCTTATTCCAACTAGTTTCTCTTTATTTGGCCCATTTCTTTTATGCTTTCAAGTGTAGGTGGTCATACTATATACCTAATACAACAAAAATATAATCTAGTACCCTAATCCTGACAAATGGGTGATAGTACTCATGGGATACCTTTCATTTATCAAGACACAAAGCTTTCTGAAGAATTCTGTTTTATGTTATAAATACTGAAGTTAATCTGGTATATAATGAGTTTTTAACCTAAATTAAATAGATATAGATCTTTTTTAAACTTTTTTTCCCTCCTTGCTTTCATATACACTTTTTGCAATAGCAATATATTAGAGGTAGCTTTGTAGTTTAAAGGGTTTTACTTTACTGTGTTGTCAATCCTGGTCTAAATGCACTGCCCAAGCCACACTACAGTATTCTATGCTAATGTATCTGGTTTTGATATTTAAGCTAAGACTGCATTTTTTTAATATATATTCTGCTTCTAAGTCTGTAATGAATTTGCAAGGGGCATGGATCGACAATGAAGTGACCGTGGTATAGAACCATGAAAAGTTTGATGTGTATTTGATAATCTACATTTAGATGGTACAAATTGTTCTCCTGTGAAAGCAGGTTATACTCTGCTAGCTAATGGTTTGTCTTCTGACACAGCTTCTGGTGTGCTAGTCTTCAGGAAAAAGGTAAACAAATGGAAGCTATGAAGGTAGTTTTATTGGCTAAGCTGCATGGAAACAGGGAAGAAGACTTCTTGCTTCTCGTAGAGATGCTGTTTGTTTGCTGTGACTGGTAATAATACCGCCAGCTATTCGTCTTGAATTTCTATTCTTTATCAATTTTTTTTTCTGTGCCTGTTATGGTGAAACAGCCAGGAAGAGTTTATGCTGAGAAGATACATTTTGCTGTGGCAAGTGGCTAGCTTGTTTTCTTTTAATGTTATATTACAACTTTTCTAATACCATTGCGGTCATCTGTAATTGTTTGGGTGTCTGGTATGCATTATTTCTAGCCATTTTAATGAAATATTACAGTTATTAACTATGACTACTGGTTTATAGTGGCTGTAATCCTTGAATGTTGTCTGTTATTGTAGTTTAGGACCACTTTGTTAGAGCATTAGCCACCTTCTGGTTTGCATCAAGGTGGCTGTCTAATGGATCATTAACTGCTAGTGAGGCCTGGGTCCCTGGGGACTTGCTGGGTACAGGAGTTGTGGTATGAGAAGTAAAGCTCATAGAGCAAGCAATCGGAATATGGTGAACCCAGTAGTGGTGTGAAATGAAATTAACTCTATCCTCTTAATATCTTGGGGTGTGCTATACCCCTTTGTTGCCACAAGTGCGGTGTGTGTTTTAGATGCTCTGAATGGGGAGGTGGTGTTGAAGTGGAGACTCCTGAAGCGAGTACGACTCTTGTTTCCTCTGTTTAGGATGCTAATCTTATTACAGCTTTTTGGTGGGGAGTCACCTGCTGCTGCAGAAGATTGCTGTTATTCTCCAAACTTCAAAGGCTTCAGTAACTGTTATAGATGGGCTATGCATATTTTCTTCCCTCACCTTTCTCTTTTTTGTCTACTCCCCTCCAACTCTTCTCCAAATAAATGCATAAAACTAGCACAATGCAAAGAACAGTTGATGAAACAGACTTCTGGGGAGGGAAAGTTCATGTCTGTGTGTATATTCTGGTAATCTGCACTTTTTTGAGGCCCATTTCCTGTATTCTGGGCCTTCCAATAATACAGTTAGCACTTAAATTTCCCTTTGTTGGTTAGATCTGTTCCAAGCCATATTCATCCACCACTGTGATAGCTGGCGGTGACAAAGAGAGTTCTCATTAGATTCCTAATTTAGAATATCCTTTTTAGTCAATTAGACCTTCCACTTAGGTCATTCAGAGGTTGGTGAGAGGTGATGTCAGATGTCTGGGAAGTGTTCAGATATTTGGAGATAGCTAAATCTTTGGGCTTCTTCATCTTCAGTCTTGTTTCTGAGACTGTACATATTTTGTGTATTTTTGCCAGATGAGTTCTAGATGTCTTTACCTGTATTTTAAAATTCAGCAGATACTTCTTCTGCGGCTCTGACCTTGCTGGAATTCTTGTTTCAGCTGATATATGGTAAATGTCACAGTTAAGGATAAAACAGTGATTTTTACTACAAATTGCTGCCACGGTTTATCAAGTATTAAGTCAGCACTTTTGCTTAAGTTAGAATTTAATTTAGCTGCCTTTTAATTTCAAAATGACAACATGTACTGGAAAACACTGCTTTAGTCCCTCAAAATATGAATAAATGTGGACTGTGAAATAATAATTACAGAGTTGAATCTTACTTGCAATGGGATCAAAATATTAAAGCTGTAATGCTCATGCAACAAAGATCTATCAGTGTTTGGCATGTACTGAACCTCCCAACACCTTTCTCAGAGATAGAAGTATGCCTTCAAGCAATGTATATGATGAGATATAAATCAGTATAGTAGGCAGTGATTGCTGTTGGATTAATCTGTTTAAAAGTGAGATGGGTATGTGCATGTTGGCTTTGACTGACATAATCTGCTGGGTTGACCTTGGCTGGGCTCCGGGTGCCCACCAAGATGCTCTATCACTCCCCTCCCCAGGAGGACAGTGGGGAGAAAATAAGAAGGAAAAAAACTTCATGGGTCAAGATGAAAGGCACTTTAACAAAGCAAAAATGAAGGCCATGTGTAGAAGCAAAGGAAAATGAAAGGTTTATTCTCTACTTCCCATCACCAGGCAATGTCCAGCCACTTCTTGGGAAGCAGGCCGTAGGGATTGCTCTGGAAGACAAACGTAAATAAAGAATTTATTTGCCCCTTATTTTTTTGCCCCTTTTCTCCTCCTTTCTCCTACCTTTTATTGCTGAGAAGATGTCATAGGCTATGGAATAGCCCTTTGGTCAACTTAGGTCAGCTGTCCTGGCTGTGTCTCCTCCCAAGATGTTGCCCACCTCAAGCCTACTGGTGAGGGGGGGAGATGTTGGAGAGACAGCCTTGATGCTGGGCAGGCACTGCTCAGCGGTAGCCAAACACTGGTGTCTTATCAGCCCCTTTCTAGCTACTGGTACAAAGCACAGCACTATGAGGAAAATTAACTCCACCTCTACCAGACCCAATACACATACGAAAGCATATGAACAGTTTATTTTCAGCAAATACTGTGGCTCAGTTATTTGGATGGACATGCCATTAGCTTATTTGTAATTTAAAATGGACTTATTTATTCAAAATAAATTAGGAGGATAATGCAGTTGTCAATACGCTTTTTTGGGGGGGAGGGGAAAGAAGGGAAGAAGAAAGAAACAAGAACTAAAATAATACTTAGAAATGTCAGATTTTTCAGAGGGGGGGTGGGGGTGTGTAGAAAAGGCAAACTGCATTTAATTAGCTGTAACTGCCTGTCCACATGTTCCTGAGTGCATGGAAGTATGGTCCTGAACAAATGACACAGTTCTCAACTGCACCCTGTTGATGCACAATTTTAATTGTGTCAGGATTTAGTTACCAGACTGACATGCACAGCTGTGCTTTAAAAATTCAGGATTTGTATCTCTTTCATTATCTGGTACTATTGAATTATGAATATATTCTGTCACTGTTAGATTTTCCTAATCTGTAAAATTACTCCAGTGTAACAAATGTTATTGTTAATGTGCATGTTCAATAATTACAGAATTGATAAAACAAGCATTGCTGCTTGACTTCAAGGAGTTCATTTGGCCCTTTTGATGCAAAGCCCTTGCTCTAAGAAGCAGCAAATTAAGCTGTTGATGTTTTGTTGTGGGGTTTTTTGTTTTTTTCCTTCCCCCCATCTCCATTAGCAATCATTCTGTTGCACACAGTGAGTGATAAATCAACCGCAGGAGCTTTAGAGTTGCCATAACATGACATTACCTATCAGCTCGTCAAGTCTGTGTTGACTCTGCGCCTTTTAGGCTGTATATTTCTTCAAAGTCTAGCGCCAGTTACTTAGTCAGCTCTAACTAATTTCAGAGTGGAAGGGAAACTTTACTGGAGTGCTGTTTGGGATCTGCTTTTTAATCCTGGTCTGCTTAATGTTTGCCTCCTGACATTCTAGGCCAGACATCATTTTAATGGTATGTGTGGTGATAAAGCCAATAAACTGTCAAGATGATTGATAATCTAAGCATTATAGCAATATGACTTTCCTGTTCTCCTCTGTGCTTTAGATGATGGTTTCCAAATTGAATTCTTACAGTGTGCTGTATGCTTGTTGGAGAGTCTCTGAACAAACGGTTGGAAGGAGTTAGCCCTCGCTAATGCAGGCTTTTAGATTTCTGTTGTTATTGGAAGGACTTTTAATTTGGGAAACGCTAAGTGGGAATTCAACCATTGCAATAGGCGTGCTCTGTAAATTTCTGAAATTCTGTTATTTTTATGGCCACCTGGGATGAATCTCAAAATTTCATGTGGCCGAATCCTTTATCTATACTGTCTTTCGAGTAGAGATAACAGAGCACAATGCAGCGTGTGCCTGGCTTCTGGGTTCCCTTAAGCAAATTCAGCAGCCGTTTTTCATCATCTTAATTGAAAGTCATTGATCAGACTTGCTCACTTTTTATTTTGGGGAGCTTGGAGGCAATTGATTTGGATTATTTTTGCATGATGCCTAAAATTAATGGTTTTCATCTTGTACTTTTCTGCTGGCCCCTAGACAGTGACAGGACCAGGACAAAAGAATGATGGATATTTGTGGTTTTGACCTGCTCTCTGTGTGTGCCTTTTTTTGTTTAAGTTTGCCAGTACATCAGTTTCTTGGTTGTATTTATTTATTTTTCTTTAAACTAGAAGCTAGCACTCCTGCCTTGGCTGAAGAAATTTTAAACAGCTAATCCTCATTAATTTACATCAATTGATAAATTCTGGATACTTTCAGTGTTCGCTTGTGGAGTGAGGCCAAAGACACTTGATATTTTCACTTAAACTGTGAAACAATATTTCCTCCCCGCCCCCGGATCAATTTACTGTCTGGCCATTACAGCCAGACACCAGATTATGGGGGCTCTAGTACAAATCTCACGTGGATGATATTTAGATTTTGGGAAAGTAAATGCTGCTCTCCCCTTTTCCCCCTCCTTGGAAATGAATTGTTAGTTGTATTATAAGGGTGAATGTAAAGTTCTGATGCATTTGAAAAACAAACCTTTATTCAGTAAGTTTTCACTGCAGGGTCAGCCTGGATGTTTGGGATTAACCTATTTTTTTTTAAGAAACAACCAAACTGAAAAAGCATGCATGAATTTCTGGTGAAGCATGGCTTCCCACAAGTGCTGGAAGATGTGTCCCTCAGTTTGTTGTTGCTGGGGGTAGAGCCCTGTACCCCCATTATACTTCCATTCCAGTGGAACTGTTGGCAAAGGTCTGGGTGGGAGGCTATCAAAGGCACTAGGAGCCCCCAGTACTCTTTTGAAAGATCTTGTTCCATTTGGGAAGTTGGTGGGTTAACCAGATTGATGAAAGGCTTTTTGTGTCAGTGTGGAACTAGACCAGAGATGGTAACTTGAGAGCTTTGTTAATTCTGCGGTGAAGATGCATCTCTTAAAGCAGTCAGAGCCGAGAAAAGAATCTGTCCCTGTTTATACCTCTAGGGCAGCTCCTCTGGCTGTTGAGAGCCATTCCCCCAAAGGAATCTTTTGCCTTCAACTCTCTTTGTTCATCTTCTCTCCTCTTCCTACAGCCAACCCATCTTTTTTCCACTGACAGTTAGCCAGTTCAAGTTGTGCTTCATGTTGCCAGGATGATCTAGTGTGTTGCTCTGTTCGTAAAATTGCATGAAAGCACTCTGTTGAATAAAGGGGATAGACCAGAAATGACTTTGGGAGGTATTCCAGAGAATGGATTGGTAGGGCACTTGGGGTTTTATTGCATTCTCTTGTGAGTTAGAGGAAGGAAACTGCAGGATTTAATCCAAACTTAAGAACAGACCTGATGTACAGTGAATCTTTCAGCTGGGCTTTGCTCAGTCTTCAGGAGAATTCTATCTGGGTTTTAGGGCTCTTTCTCTCTAAAGTGTCTTGTTCTGCTTTACTTCTTGAAGCGCTTGCTTTTTACTCAAGGAAGAACTGGTATGTATCAGTAGTGTTTGCTGGTACTGAAGCCCTTCATCTTGGGGGGAACAGCCAGACTCAAGCCTTGGCCAGAATAAATAGAAGAATTAAAATTCAGGCAGATGGAGAATGGGTGTTGACAGATACGATGGCCAGGTTAGATTTGATTGTGTACTCCTTGAAATTATGTTTCTCAGAACTGCTGGGTCAAATTTTAGTTGTGTAACTCACCTGAAAAAAGTGAAGTTACATTGGCCTTTCTTCTTCTCATCCTAAAGGCTTCCCAACACAACATTGCACTGCTTCTCATCCACAAGCATTCAAGGCTAAAGCTTAATTTACTCTTGAAAAATTAGAGCTTGTGTTTTGCAGAAATGACTGTGCAACAATGAACTAGTACTATTACTCTGGTACTCTAGTGCTATTACAATTTTATTTGGTCAGCTTATTTAAGACCCTTACAGTGAATTTAATCACAGTGTTCTCTGAAAAAAAAAAAAAGTTTCAGAGTAAACTTCTTTACTTTTGCTTGCATGATTTCCATGGTCTCTTCCTGTTAGTTTTGGTTTTTTTTGGTGGTTTTTTTTTTTTTTTTAGCAGTGATTATAAAAACAAACAAGCAAAAGTTTAATAATGGATTGTCTACTGAGGCAAGTGAAAACTTTATTTCCCAGAACATCTTCATTTGTGTTTGAATAGATTTATCTTCTCCCCAAATGTTTCTAAAGGTAGCTTGACTTTTTTTTTTGTTTTTTTTTTTTCCACCACAAGGTTCTCTTTCCCCAAGAAGAGTAGTGGGTGGGGGGTGGGGAACTGTATAGTGGAGTGATAGAAGTGAAATATGAATTCATAATGTGAGCAAATGACTATAGACATGCAGAGAAGGATGCCTCTAGTTAATTGGTTTCCCCTCACCTTCCCTGTCTTGTAACATCTGAGATGGTGTACACAGCTTCCTGGTACTTTGAATACTTTTGTCTTTTAATGCTGACTTTTTACTCTCCTGGCATGTTATATATTGATAGGAAAGAAAAATCTTTGCAGTTGCATTATTTGCTATTGTTCACCTGTTGTTTCTGTCATATGTATGTTACAATGGCTGTGAGGCATTATATTTTTGATTATTTAATAGCTTTAGAATATGTAGTTCTTTGGCCAAATACATCTGCTGTAATCAAATGATTACTAGGTTTACTTAAAGGGATGAATTTGTACCGTAGCTGATTTTGTGGTTTATATGATTTGAAAAAAGCAAGGCATGCCTTGAGATCTTCAGCTGACGTTTTTGTATAACTGGACGCCATTTTATATGAAAGGAAAAGAAATGCAATATTATTTTTTTTTCTTATTTATCTTGACTGTCTATAAAATAATGTAGGCAGCCACTTTGTAACCCTTCTAGGAGGCAGCATGTTAAGTATTCAGCTGTGTAGGTAATGATGATTGTGCAGAATTGAGCATCGCTTGTGTATTCATTGCTAATAGCTCCCCCTCGTTGAGTCAATTTGTACTGTGGGTTTTCTTCCTTCAGCTGACAGGGCTATGGTTTGGTGTAGATATTATTTCAGCCATTTTGCCCCAGGAAAAACATTAGTAATTTATAAATAAAATACACATAAAACCAGGAGAAGTCAAATGTAGATTTTTTTACAACAAAGGCACTACTAATTTCAGTACTGTGATGTGAAGTTGAATTAGCTTTAGTTACTTATTTATGAACTGTTTATTTTAGAACTAGGAAAGTCAGTTAAATTTCTGTAACTTGTGTAGAAGAAGAGTCCTGGCTTGGGTCTCTCATCTATAAAAAAAAGGAGGAAGAGATATCTTCATCTTGTTTTCTGAGCTTTGGGTTGCATCCCCAAGTGATACTACTCAGCCAGCAAACTGAATGTGTGCTTTGTGTGATGTGTAGCTCAAGTGTGGCTCCATGTAGCTGTGGCTCCATGTAGCTGTGTGGATGGGAGAGCTTGCAGAGAACTGTCTGTGGGTTTTTAAAATTTATATTGTTTATTTATTTTTAGAGTTGTTACACTGAGATTGACAATGTTCACTTCTTAAAAAAAAAAAAAAAGAAAAAAGAAAAAAAGAGAGACAACAAAAGAATTTTTTTATCTATTGTATCAGGTCTGTTTTGGGAAGAATTTTCTTCCCCACCCCTCTCCTTCTGGAGTAGGGATATAACTGGGTGTGTTATGACGGAAGCTTATTAAGGTCTTGCTGAGTATCCAGGGTAGTGAATATGAAAAGCAAAATTTTCTACAAGGCCTTTCTAATTCTCTGACTGATTGTCCATTAGGTTTTAATGCTGTTATTTGGGCTATTTGTTATCTTCTACTTGTTTCCAAGTGAGAGATCCCTACTTAAATGTAGGCATTTTTTTTTCTTCTTAGATTTTTTTTCCCCCCCCCCTTCTTTAGCTATTGTTTTATTGTTAGGAATTTTCCTTTAGGTATTTTCTTTTGGATATGTTTACTTCATTTGTGGACTCTGTGTTGTCTACACTTCAGAAACATTGAGCTGTCTACAGTGGGTTTTTGTGATATTTTCTGAGTGATTTGGAATAACCCCTAAATTTACTTGTTTTCAGAGTGTTTGCATATTTTAAAGCTGTTAAAGAGCTGCAAAATAACAGGATGTTATACAAATTGTTTTTAAATGGCAAAGGATCTGCTGATAGACTGAAAAATGGGGTAGAGCGGGATAGAAATCATATCACCAGTTGAAAGTCTCATTAGTCATTGGCTGAATAAGTGCTCTAGCAAAAAGAGGAAATAATATGCTTATTTCCTCTTACCTTTGGAACTAAAAATTGCAAACTAATGACCGTTGGTCAGAATGTACACAAATAGCTGTAGAGAGAGTAGCTAAAGTGGAGTAAATCACTGATCAAATCCACTTAGTGGGAAAGAGATACTGTGTGGTAGTTGTTTGATGGGCTCCAGTTCTGGGCCCTGGGAAGACCCAGGTCCTGTGCTGTCCCATCAGCCCTGTTCCTCTGGATCTGTCCATGGTAGCTCTGCTCCACCTCCTCCCATCGCCTGTCCCGCTCTTGGTCCTGCTGGGCCTAAAGATGTAGTTGCATTCCAGAGGGTGGTGCACAGTTCCACTTGAGAAGGTGGTAAAGCAAAAGCACACTTCTTTTCTAGAGGAAACTCCAGAGGGAAAGAATTTGGAAAACACTCCCCGCTCTCCAAGTCAACCAGTTCATTTCTGGATGTGGCCAGTAACAGGACTGTGAACTTGATACTTGGAAAATGAATGACTGCTTTGTGGCTATATATTTCTGCTATAGTTTTCCTCCATGCTTTTTAATGACAACCGTTTGAGTATTGATCTGCTAGTGCCTAATAGCTTAGAAACACTGTGAATGCAATATGAGGATTAGAAAACTATGCCCCTAAACCCAAAAGCACTGAATATATATATTCTTTTCCCTGTGATTTAATTCTGATTGAAATTTATAGTCCTGGTCATGTGAGTAAAATTACAGGATGGTGACTCTGAGTGCTTTTTATATGTCTGGAAAAGCATACGGGATATACGAACATGATTAAGTGAACTATATTAAATTGCTTACTTGGCAAAATTGTTCACCAATTATTAAGTTAGAGTATTTAGACTGTTTATACATAGAAGGAAAACTGGATATGATTCAAAGTAAACAAAAACAAGCTTTATTTTGCTTAGCTGATCAATAGAAAAGAACAAGTCTATGTGGTTTTGCTTTACATTTTTAAAAAAAACCCTTACCATAAATTGTTAGGCATGGACTTTTTTTTGTGTCAGTCAAAATAATTTTTCAACAGAGCATGAAAATGGAAGACAGAGAATCTGAATGGTTCTGCTTTAGAACCACACTGAAAGTTTTTTGTTTTATGTAAATAGAGATTGATGGAACATTTTACACAGAGTGCAGGTTTTTGACAAAAAGTATTGATGGTTGCTTTCAGTAAGTGTTACTGGAGATGACAGAACATTGCATTTTAAGATGAATTACAGTAGAAACTCCCTCTTTGGGAATGTCATACATTTTATTTCATCTGTTGTTTTGAGAAGGAATGACTAAAGTCATAAATACTGCTGGCTGATCTCTCTTTCCTTAACATCTTATAGTTCTTGCATTAGTTTGCTGTGCTTAGTAGAAGTTATATTAAAAATAATTAGGTAGATGCATGTTTTTCCTAAGATACACTTACTACACTTTTCAGTATTAACTTGTATTGTTGCTAATCCTAGAGGAGTGATGCTTCTGATTTTTATATTGGCTTCTATTTTAAACCTTCAGAAGAACAAAATGCTTTGTCTGATACATGTTGGAGATAAAATTTAGAGATCTCATTTGAGTGACATGAGACTCCTTTTTGCAAAGGCAGTTTGGTCAACTTTACATGTTTTGTCCTGATACTGCTACTTTTGCTGAAATGTCTCTTGAAATGATAACAGAAAGCCAGACATATGGGATGACTGAATTCCTAAAACTGAAAATACAAATGGGTTTTGGATAGTGAGATGGGATGATTTAGGTTGATGGGAGTTATAAGTGGTGGTTAGTAGAAAATGAATTCTGTTGTAAACATACATTTGCATTTTGTATTTTAAGTGTTTTAAAATTGTCTTGTGGTTAAAACAGTTGTAGCCTAAGTAAGAGATCTAGTCTCTGCAATTTTTATGTTTGTTACTTTCAAGTTCTGTGGAATTCACCCTCCCACACCCCTGCCATCCCTTGAAAAGACAGAAGGGAGGTTTCAGAAAACACTGTGCACTGGAGGGTGCAAGTATTAAGGCAATTTTGAGGGAGGACACAATGCGAACATGGACTCCCTGCAAGTTTCATGGCTGATGATGACAGCTTGAAAAGGAAGACTAGATATATTCTTGGGAGAGGGATAGTTTTAACATAGATCCTCTTCTGTGTGCGTTTTCAAGTCTTTCAAAGACTATTCTCTTTTCTGAATAATAAAAAAACCATTAGTGACATTTTAATGATGAATCTATGTATAAAAGAGAATATAGCCAAAAGGGTATTGTCACCTAAAAATAAAAGCTTGTGTAAAGAAGGCTTATACTTCAGAAAGAAGCATAGAGAAAGGGACAAATCAAATATAAACTAATATAAAACGGGGTTTCTTTTAGATTGCCTTTGTTTCCATGTTAGCATTCTAATAACACCTCTCAGTGTTTCCTGCAAATCAGTTCTTTCTTGCCTGCAACTGGGTTATCTACTGAGAAAAGGCTTACATTTTTATTTATTCCTTTTAAGCTCTTGAAAATGATTCCTTGAAAAAGAAAGTTATTTCAGTTTATCATCCTTCCCACACAAAATATTTCTTAGCAATACTTTGATGCAAAAGCATTACTAATTTTTTTCTTTAAATGTAGTATTTTTTCCTGTTCTTACACGATTATATTGCCCAAAATTATTTTGAAACCTCGATAGATATGAATCTATTTCATATACTGATTCTTTTCTTTCACCACTTGGTTTCATTTACCAACCTGATGGTAGCTTGGCTCGCATCTGTGCCATTAGCTGGACTGAGGTACGTGTCATGGAACTGTGGCTACTTGGCTGTTTAACAGGCTAAGGCCACTGCTTCTCTGAAATCCCCCATGTGGCATTCCATATTGGAATGGTAAAAACCAACCAGGTGATGATTAGATACCATTGCATAGGCATCTTTTTAACTATTGAGTGATCTGATTAAATGCACAGAAGATTCATTGTGGAATTTGTTCTTTTACATTGAACTGAAGCTTGTCAGTCAATGTCTTGCAGTAAACAGTAGCTTATGCTCTTGTTTAGTTTATAGATCCTCAATTGACCTCTCAATGGCCTCATTTTCCATGCAGGTTGCTAACCTGAGCTGGAATACATGGAAACTTCTCCCTGGGTCCTTTGTTCAAGGACTCTCATTGTATCTGCCACGTCAGTGTCCAGCAGCTGGGCCTAAAGTACATCTCTTTCCCACAGGTAGAGCACGGGTTTTCAGGCTCCTGAACTGAATTGTGCCTTTCTCCACAAGGAAAAGTCCTGGCAGAATGCAGCAAGCTGTTGTTTCATAGAATCTTAAAATACCAGATTGGAACAGACCTCAAGGATCATCTGGTCCGACCTTTCTTGGCAAAACAAAGTCTAGACAAGATGACTGTGCACCCCATCCAGCTGAATCTTAAAAGTGCCCAACACTGGAGAACCCACCAATTCCCTGGAGATTATTCTAATGGCTGGTTGTTCTCATTGTGAAAAATTTTCCTCTTGTGTCCAATTGGAATCTCCCTGGGAGTAACTTTTACCCATTACGCCTTGTCTTTTCCATGTGACTCCTTGTAAAAAGGGAGTCTATCTTTATAGTCACCCATAAAATACTGGAACATAGTGATAACGCTCCCCTAAGCCACCTTTTCTCAAGGCTGAACAAACCTAACTCTCTCAGCCTTTCTCATATGGAAGGCATTCCAGTCCTTCAATCAACTTTGTGGCTCTTCTCTACACCCTCCCCAGCCTGTCCACATCTTTTTTTGTATAGCGGGGACCAAAACTGACCATAGTATTCCAGGTGTGATCTGGCAAGCGCTGAGTGGGATAATGACATCTTTATTGTTGCTGATGATGCTTGTGTGGAACTTGGCATCCTGTTGGCATTATCTGCTGCTGTAGGACACTGTTCACTCATGTTGAGCTTGTTTTCCACCTGGTGTCAGCTGGAAACTTCATCAGGGTGCAGTTGATCCCATCATCTGGATCATTTAGAAGGATAGTAAACAGTGTGGGCCCAATAGTGATCCCTGGGAGACTCCACTTGTGACAGGTTTGAAAAAGAGTTATTTAACACCACCCTCTGGGTGTGGTCTGTCAGCCAGTTTTCCACCCACTACTTGTCTAGACTGTAACACATCAGTTTCTCTAGGAGGAGGCTGTGGGCAACAGCGTGGAAAACCTTGGAGAAATCCAGGTAGATGATGTCTATTGCTTACCCCACATCAACTGAGCAGGTTACTTTGTGGTAGAAGGCAATCAGGTTTGTCAAACACCGTTTGCCCTCGGTGAGTCCATGCTGGCTTTTATCAATCGTATTTCATTTGACTTATGGTAGCCCCCAGGAAGATTCGTTGCATAACTTTCTCGGTGACTAAAGTAAGACTGATGGGTCTATAACTTCCTGGATCCTCCTTTAAGCCTTTCTTGTAGATGATGGTGACACTAGCCTTCTCCCAGTCTTCTGGGATGTCCCCTGATCTCCATGACTTCTCAAAGATTATGGAGAATGGCCTTGCAATGATGTAGCAGACAGTTGCACGGCGGGCAACATTGTGAAATGAATAATCAAACTTTTTTTATAAACGTCAATTTATTAATGGCTGGGTAGTCATCCTTAGTTGGAGAAAGGGAAAAAATAATCAGCTGCTGTCTGGAGAGAATCATCCTCTACTAGTGTTAGGCTTGAGAAAAATAAAACCATTTGTGGAAGAAAAGGGTTCTTCCCTATTCTGTAAATATCCTGAAAATTCCAAGTCAGCTCCAGGGCAAGATTTAAAAAGATGCTTCAAGGGGACCTTAACCCATGAAATCATCCTATCCTGCAGCCAAAACCCCACCTCTGACTCCTGAATAAATAGATTCTCATGACAGAATAATTCATCTCCAGTCATGAAAGCATCAGCTTTAAACGACAGCTTGTAGAGACCCTGTGCTTGTTAGGGCCAGATCAGCAGCCCAGATGCCTCGGATGTAAACTCATGAAGGGAAGATTAATTTATCTGTCATCCTGTACTTTGACAGTTGTTGTAAATCTGATTTAGCTCTGAGCAGAAATAGAGGGACCTTTGAATTTATAAGGGTGATACTAAGAAAACCTAACCTAGACTCTCTGAGCCTTGAAGAAACAAAATGTACTTACGGTCAGTGAGATCTTAAGTAATCTTTAGGCATTAAAAAATGAAAAAAAAGTGGTGGAGGGCAGGGTGGGAAAGGCTCCCTTTCCAGAGTCAAGGGCTGTGTGTGTGCACTAGTGTGGGTGCCCACTGGAACTCTCCCCGGGGAACAGAAGTAGAAGGAAGGCTCTGTGTTTATTGATCGATCGTAGCGGACAATTCCATGAGCCAAGTGCCTGTGCTTTTTAAAAAAATGTTGGCACTGTTTTTAGAGCTTTTCCTTTTCTGACATTTTGAACTTTATAGAGGTGATTTTTTTTTTTCTTTTTGAAAATTCATAAAGCTGTCAGACTGATTTATTATGGAATGATACAGTGCAGATTTTAAACATCTACGGCAGTACATTTGTAAAATTTAAATGAAAACTCTAATAGTCATGACTTCATTGGAGATGGACTGTTGTCTTCTGATAGGAACAATTTTCTGTGGAAACAGAGCAGGTGGTTAAAGCGAGAAGAAGTTTTTCTTGACAGTGCTACTCTGCCAGTACCTTGTGCACTGGGGGAACTGGGCAATAGCATGTCTCAACTTCTTTCTTATTCCATGCACTCCAAAGTAAACATAGTATAATAGCTGTGAAAACTTGATTTTCACTTTCATATCAAAATATTGAAAATATAATCTATAACACTTTTAATATCTGATCTCCCTAGAGTAGAATGGTGCTATTTTTGTTAGATTAGTATAAGGACATCTGCAAATACTGTGGTAGCTGCTGTGTATGTTCAGTGCAAAGAAGGTTTTAATCTTTTGGAGGTGAGTTACTGTTGATTTAGGCTGAATTCAGACTACATAAAACTTGAGAACCTGCTTGTAGTATGTTGTCTTACATATAGCTCAAGCCTCTAAATGCATATCGTTACTCTGCAGGACTAGATTGCAGTGAAGGACATGATTTCCATCCGCTGGTAAGTAGGAAACTGTGCCTTTCCTTGGTGATGAGGAGGTGACCTGTGTGTTAACTGCTTCTGTGTTGGGCTAGAAGTGAAGCACAGTGAAAAAATCACTCTTCTTCCTTGAAAGGATAGAATACTAATGAGCTCCTTTCCTACTTCTTTACTTCCAGCCTGCATCACTTGCTAGTTCGGGACCTCATGTCTGATTTTGTAAAGCTGGTGGTGAGTCAGGGATGTCACCCTGTAGTAAGCTTTCGGTAGATTAGCAAGAGGTATTCTGTTGTTACTCCCTACTGATTGTAGGGGTATTAAGCTCAGCCCAGAACTGCCACAGGAGAGTAGGTTCCCTGTGTTGGTGTGGCTTTTTCTTTCTGGATGACTGTACAGCATCCACTTCAGTGGAGAGACAACAAAACTGTTGTTACTTGCTTTACAAGTAGTCCAAGAGGGAACTACTCTGAATTTTAATGAAATATAGGGTTATGTGTCCCCACACTGTTGATTAAATTCCTGAATGAGTGAGTGTGTTAGCAGAAAAAAGTATAAAAATAATTTGTGTCCATGTACTTTAAACCTCTTAAAAAAAAAAAAAAAAAGGAGAGAATTTTCCTGATGTTTTCTATAGCAAGACAATATTTCCATGGAAATGATTTAAAAAAACAAAACCCCAGCTTTTCAGGTATGGAAATCAGAGTAGTTGTTGAAAAAGATCAAGTGTAGGTAGATTTTTTGCCAAATTAGTTACTTGCATTCTGTGGATTATGAATGGCTTAATGTTACACCCAAGGTTTCCTAGGATCTTTTTTGGAAGAAATTTGGGGGTTTTTTTTTTGTTTTGTTTTTTTGTTTTGCATTCATAATGAGGTAGTAGCTTAGTTAGACTTTTATAATTTAGGTTTGTTTTAGTGTGTGTTAATGATGTTTTTAAGGTTTTATTACAGCTACAGAAAAAACGATGGGGGCAAGTGATGATGGCATTACTTAATTGAAGTTAGAATCTGAGACCAAAATTTTTTCATTTTGAATACTTCAGTTTGTTTCACTAAAGACCTGATTTGAATTTCAGTCGTAGTCTGAAGTAAACTTGTAGAAAGAAAAAGGGCACCATCACGTTAGCATTAGAGCCAGCTGTGCCATATTATTTGAGTATAATATTATACTATTTCAGTATATGGTTTATTTAGAAATGTAGCAGTAATGAACTTAGTGACCTGTAGTAACACACTTGCTCTTATTGTGTGCAGTCATCTTCTCTAAAACATTCTCCAGGTTTCTGGTTCATTGTGGTGCAAACAATGGCATTTCTAAATTTTGCGTGGCTATATACTAGATTTACACATGAAATGGCCATGAAGAAACTTAATTGTTTGTACAGGTGTAGCAATCACACAAATTGAATGTATAGTGTTATGAAAACTTGGCCCAGAGCGTTCCTATTGCTTAAAGTAGGAGGTCAGGTTTTGTCACTTGGCTCAGGCAGGGCACAATACCTGATTGTGGTGTAGTGAGTTCAAAATTTCTGAATTTTGAAGATAGCTGAGATGGATGCTCTGGTTTGCTACTCAAAGGGGAATGAAACAAATCAGTATTTGAGTAAAGAGGATCAGTCGTGATGTGATCGTGAAGGCTGAAAGTGTTTTCAAATCAACATAAAGAAGGCATTTCTGTATTTTATATTCTCCTCCCATTGTAACTGAAATCAGCTACACAGCTGAGGTGGAGAGGCTGAGGGTTTGTGTTATAGTCTTCAGTGTGTGATAGTGGGGTGAATGTATTTTTGAAATTCACCTAATTTGTACTAGTAAAAATAATTTAATTTCTGTAAAGGTGGTATCTCATTAAGGACTTCCCTAATTCTAACGCTTAAAGAATTGAAGTAATCTTCAGGTCTTTCTCTTGTTGATTGTTTTTGCCCATGAAGCGGCCGAAGTGTATCTCAGATATCTCATCTTAATGGCAATGAACAGAGCAAAGTTATTTTGAAGATAGCTGAGGTGGATGGTCTAGTTTGCTACTCAAAGGGGAACCAGTCTGGGGACATGAAACAAATCAGTATCAGGCGTTAAGACTGGTGAGTCCTTTTGCAGAAACCTGTTAAAAAGGTGTTTCATGAATTGACTGGATGGAGGATGGAACCGCTCTAAGAATTAAATTCTAGAATATCTTTGGCTTTAATTTCTATAACACTATGGAGTGTTCCTTGTCACTGAACAAAACTGACTGAACCATATAAATTTTTTTCTGATTTGTTTTTTTTTTTTTTTTCCCCAGAATTTCACACTTAAATTTTTTTTTTTAATGTCCTTTGGGTAGATCAAAGTAGTTCTCTGTTCTGTGATGCTACAGACAAACATTGCTGCAACGAAATATGGCTTATGTGATTAATGAGACAGGATTTTTTGAAAAGCAAATGAATTTTTCTAGAAGACAATATACATTAGACATCTCTCTAACACATAAAATAATTTTCCCTCCTGGCTAATTTAAGCTATTACAATAGGAGATAATTTATTAAAAAAAAGACAAAAAAGACTTTGCACAATATTTCTAAAAATTTTAAAATTTATTTTTCCCATTCAGTTTTAAAGGCACAGTAGGGAGCCATGGGAAATGTATTTTCATCTAGGGTTGTAGGAGGAATACATATTGTTTGTTTAAGGCATCAGGTATTGAGAAATGGCAGGGTGAAAAGTTTGACCTGAACTGCCAGATCTGATCTGCAAGGGGGTAATTGAGTTGCCATGTTTTTTTTCTCCTCAGTTTAAATCAAGTTTTGCTATAGCCCATTTAAGTGTCAAACTGGTAGCAAAACTTGACAACTTCAGGGTGCAAGCTTGCTTTTGATCAGGATTTACATGCAAATCATTTTTGCCTTGAACTGTCAACTCCTGTTTTGACACTGTGAGGGGAGGTGTCCCCATTTCTTGCAATCTTTGCTTCTCAAGCCATGGGGTTGATGGTCAATGCTGTTACATGGTGTGTGGAAGAAAATTATTCTGGTAATATTGGTGGTTAAAATTTTTATATCTATCTATGTATTTTTTCTACCCCCTTTCCTGTCAGTCAGCTGTTGCAGCTGGGCTTCTAATCTCCTTTTTGCCTAGAAGAAAATCTAACAATAATCCTGAGTTTGATGTCAGAGAGAAACTAGAGAATTGGGGTAGAGGGTCACCAGTGTACTGGGGAATGGGTTTAAGTTGCAAAACAACACAAAGGGTGCTGACAGTCCACATTTTCTTGGGCTTTAAACAAAGTCTTTGGTAAGTTTAAAGAATCTTCTTCTTGCATGACTAAACCTATTGATGGTTTAGAGAAAAAGCTGCCTTAGAAGGCTTAAGACTGAATCTTCTTTCCAATTTTTCTGAAAGCCTTAAGATGTTAAATTTTTTTTTTTTTTTTACATTGTAGAATTGGAGAAAAGTTACAGAGGGGCCCATGAACTATGTGAATGAACAGTATATCTTCTTTTTGTGGCCATGTCTAGTAAAGCTCATGTGTAATATATCCTCTAGATTAATTTAATTTCCATTTACACTTTACACCTGGAGCTAATCTTTCAAGAAAATCCCACACAGAAAAGTAAACTAATAAAACAAAACCTGTAATCTAATACTTAAGGCTTTCTAAAAATAAAATAAACTTCAGAAACAGACTGGTACAACTGTATAAAAAGGACACAAAATCGCTATTGTACCAAACTAAAGAAATGGTGCAAGAAGTTACATTTTGCGAGTGATGTTGCTATTCTGTTTTCTAGTTAAACAATTTTTACTTTGTACTATTAGTAGAGTGGGGACATCAAACAGTGTTTCACTGAGGTGGCAGGCAGTGTCATGTTTGATAATCTCCATATGAAAGCATAACTTTTACAGGCAAGATTTTGAGATGGAATCTGCTTTATCTGTCTTGGACTTTATTTTAGCAGACAAAAACCTGAGAATGCTAACATGTGCTGTGAAATTTTAATTGAATTGTTAATGACACTTTGGAGTGACACACCATGTGAGAAACTTCCAAGAACCGATCATGGGAGCCCTTTTTCTTACTGTTACAAAACAGAAGACACTGAGAACTTGACAAGTCCAAGTGTCTGAGGCCAGGGGAATAATTGATAGCAGGCTGCCTGTATCCAAGGTCCTTTAGCAGTAATTGCAAGCAGGATCTGACTCTCTGATCTCACCAGTGGTATTCACCATGCCAAAACGACCGGGCTTTGACAGATTGCTTTCCTACAGTAATAACTTAGGCATGTTCCCTTTCTCACATGAGGCCACACATCCCTCCCACTGGAGAAAATGAGTTGAAAATGAGTTGCTTCTTTTTTTAACAGGGCACTGTTAAAATAACTCTCTTCTATTATATAAGCCCAGTAGTGCCAGGGGACTAAATTTATGTGGTTATAAACAAGAGATATTACTTTAGAATACCACAATGTAATGTTTCACTATTTCTATAGGATTTCAAATGTTTTGAAAATAATGTGTGGGGTTTTTTCCTCCTTCTTGCTCTTAGAAGAGACCCAAAATGCCACATTTTATGTTTAATTGCTTTCATCTCTTTCTGATTTTTTTTATAAACAGAGTGCTGACTTGTACTCAGATTTATATTTTGGATGAATCTAAGTCCCCAGAGGGGGACTTAGAACTATTACTTATTCTGCATAGGTTGAAATGAGACCTATTTAATTTGCATTTTAAAAACTCTCCTGCTGTGTTTGATTTCTGTTATATTTTGAAACTTTTATGTGTTGTTTGGTTGCTATTTTTTTTCTCCCCCCCCTTGTTGTTGTTTTTTTTGTTTTGGTTTTTTTTTTTGGTTTTTTTTTTTTCTGGAATGTCATTTTGTCCGTAAACTGTGATTGGAAACTAATGTCCTGGATGATATAGAGTAGTTCTGGATTTACACTCCTTTTAGTGACAGGATTTTACTAATTCTGATATAAGGACCCCTGTGTGCTACTCTACGGTGGTCTGTGTTCTCTGGCATAGTTAAAAGCCTGGCAGCTCCACCCTATAACTGTCTAAACAAGGTTTCTCACCAGGGTCTAACATCAAAAGAACTACAGTAAGCTAAGGCTATGGGTAATTGTAACCACAATATTAAGTTTATGAAAAATGAGCATTTACTACTATAATGACTGGCATTTTCATTAATGCATGCAAACCTTTAAGGAGATTAAGGTAAGTTTCCATAAGTGTAACGGTGGATGGTTTTATAACTTTCAACTGCAAATAAAAAGTGGTAAGAATACAAGGTTCTTAGCTGTGAAAATTGTGTGCATGTGGTAGAATACTTATGGTGACTATATGGCATCTAGTTAGTTACTCCACGGTACTTTGGAATAAAGAACTCTAGAAGTAGATTCACATTCTTTAGCAAAGGTAAGAAAATTGGGAGGTAAAGTCATGTGGTTGTTGCTCGTTAGCTCAAGGCTGCAGACAAACTCAGGTGATCTGCCCATAAATGCCATTGGAACCAGTGAAGAGGTTCTTGCACAGAGTCATGATGACATTGGGGATCCAATCACGTAGTCTTGCTACAGGATGTAAAGAACTAACTTTATTTATTTTTTTTTTTTACACAAAGAATGGTAGGCTATCTACTTGGGTTATTTTTGGTATTTTGTAACTCCTTTGTCTCCCTCAAGTTGACTTAACCTCACATTTTTTGTAACTATGGAGAATAATTTAAGGGAAAACTTCAATCTCCGAACATACTGCTGTAGGTGCACAAGAAATAACTTTCTTCTTCAAGTATGTAGCTTTAAAGTAAGATGAATTGCTCACTGTATACCTGGTGGGTCATGTAGCTTACTCATAAGCTTCTATAAACTTCAGGGATCATGTGAACACTTTTAGAGGCTATTCCTAGAGCTTTGACTTGCTTTGATTGTAGTAAATAAATCTTTATTTGTAATAAGGTGGAAAAATACAGAACAGAAATGAAGCTAGGGTATTAAAAATAACTAAGTTTTGGGGTCAAGCCCAATTCATTAAAATGAGAAAAGCAGAGGGGAGAGTAAGGTTTGGCACTGGTTTTGCAATAATAATTTATCCGCACCTTGAGCCCATCCTTTGGACAGACCTTTGTTTGAACTGCAGCTGGCTTGGTTTATGTATGACCTGCTGGGAGCTGAGGTTGTAATGAAAAACAGTTATTCTTTCAAATTACTCACAAGAAGAAGTGCCTGTTTTATCAAGTGCTCTTCTTAATTTGGCACATGGTAAGACTTTTAATATTTATTTTTTCTCCATTAATCACTCTGTATCTTATAAGAAGTCTAAACACAGTGATGAAATACTGTATGTTTTCCTTAAAGCATTCTGAGGACAAACGCTTCTCTAGAGAGTGGCTGTCAGGCGCTCTTACCATTAATTAATGAAGTTATTTGTTGAGGGTTTTTTTTTTTGTGTGTTGCCATATTGTGAACTTTCCAAAATGCTTCTTGGGTCAGGACTGAGTTTCATAATTTTGCAGACTAGCTACCGATATGTTTACAGGACAAAAAAAAGATGAAGAAACAATAAAGGTTTAACAAAAATAGAAATGCAAAACTTGCAGTCCTTTCATTGTTGAAAACAAATTTAAGATGCTGATTTACTTATGAAATAGTGATTTATTTGGGAGTTATCCTGGTTTTCTTTGTTTTTATTATAAGCCTACTTTTTATTAATGTAAACTGTGTACTGAGAACTCTAGAAAGTAAAGATAGCTGCTCTCCTGTTCATTCTGAACGGCTAAAGATTAAATAATATGAGGTTGGGGTAAACGTGAAGATGATGATAACTTAAACTATGTGTTTGTGTGTCTCTTACCAAATAGCAGGACTCAGATGCTCAACCGAAATAGGAGTGCTGATTTTGTTTATATACATATTTCTAAGGTCTGTGATTTGCTGAGATATTTGAAGAAAGTGCTTCTGTTCCTTAGGTAGAAATAACCCACCCTTTGAAGTCATACTCCCGTTAATCCTTTAAGATCGTAGACTTAGTGCGTAGCATGTCATTTCTAATCACAGATTTCTTGTAATCTCAAACCATTAGTGGAGTTGTTTTATGCAGAGGTGTTGATTCAGAAAGAGCTTGTTGTAAGAATCAGGACTTATGCTTGTCTGAATTCCCAAAAACTTTAAGCCAGCGGGTTGTTCATGGATTGCATTAACCATGTGATGCTAGTACTGAATCTTGAGTTAAATTCCCTATTATTTCTTTTTCCATTATTTTTGCCATTGCTGTTTACAAATCTAATTAACATCTTGTCTCCTGTTTTAAGATATTAAAAAATTCCAAGCAAGACTAATAATTTACCACTGACAAATACTGATGATATTTTCAAGTACTTAAGAAGACAACTTTTGGCAAATGGAAGTTGATTGTCCTTTCATTTAGATATTTTCTACACAGGGAGGTTGGAAGACAAGTGTCAAAATTTTCTGTGAATGATGAGGGAAAAGTAGAGGTTTTGCATATGGGCATTTTTTTTCAGAGGACAGAATGAGGTATTACTTGGAAGAGTAATGTGTTCTTCTTCCTAATGTTATTGAAGGATAGTACTGACAATAATACCTCTTTCCACACTTTCTCTAATATTTGTGTCCTCACACAAGTGTAGCACTGGTCTGCTTACTGTGTTGTTATACATCTTTTCTCATTGCTTTAGTCACAGTTAAAGTCTGTTTATCATAACCTCCTGTCACAAAAGAAGGAAATTGAACCTGCTGATGAAGAAGACATTAGAGTAAGAGGTATTATTGTTCCCTTTTGTTTTCTGTAAGCTGGAAAGTTTGGATAAGTAGGATATGATGCTGAAATATTATTGTTTTAGATGTTGACATGTTGTATAACCATGGAAGACTCAGCGCAAGATAAGCCCATCAAATACTGTTGTAATCCTCATTTCCCAGCACTGACAGATGGGGTGGGCTTTGCACCACAGTTTTATATCTTATGCCTTGTTTCAGTTTGTTCAGTTTGCTTTTTCTGAAACAGCGTACTGGGAAAATGTAGTGGCTTGTTTATATTAGGAAACATTAAAATGATTCTTGGGAATTTGGGGGGTTTGGAATACCATATTTTAAGCTAAATACTTCAGGATTTAGCTGTTCAGAATGACCTTAGCTCAACACTAGTATGGCATAAGCCTTACAATGAGAGGTTGGAGTGGAGTAGCTAGAACATCTGTTGGTCCAAGTTCTTGCCATGGTTTTGGAATAGAGTCATCCAAGCAGAGAGGCTATGTTCAGTAATGTTTGCAGACATTATATATATTTTGGGGTTTTTCCCCTATAAAACCTCTAATATTTCTTCAAAGGGGCTTATCTTCCTTCCTGTTTTATTTGTGGGTTAAAATTCTACAGTTTTGTTCATTTTTAAGCAAGTTATTTATATATCGGTGCACTTTTATTGGGTTGGACTAATTACACGTTTTATAGAGGTTGTGCTGTTTTATCATTTATTTCATAAGATACCATTACATACACAACATATGTCTATATGTCCAGGTTGTATTGCAGGTACTACCAAGAACCAAGGAGAAATCATTATAACAGAATTTACTATGGGCATACGAGACATAGGCATTTAGGCAAAACTGGTTGTAAACTTATAACCAATTCTAAAAAGTGCCAGTCACAGCTTTATCTAATGCACTTCCCGTGCTAGAAACTACTGAGCTGTTTTTTCTACATCTTTGGGACAGGGCATATTTTCATCTGAAGGAAGTAGCAGCATAACGGCAAAGTGGTTTCCAAAATACACTTAATCTTTCTTCAGTTTGGATCCTGTAACTTGTAGAATTTGGGACTAAATCTCAGTATTTGCACTCCTCGCGGTGGCACACACAGAGCAGCACAGTTTGTTTGTAATATGGCCGCTTTGTGAGGATATATATTTGAAATTAGTATATTGATCTAAATTATCAGTATTTTGATATATTAATCAGTGAACTTTTTAGCGAAGAACACAAGTAACATTCATTGCCGCATTTCTGTGTAATTATTTGTTTCCCAAGATGCTTTTGAACAGCATTGACTCTCACATTCTCTTCTGAAGTATAATTATCTATTGGTTTCCTTTTCCTTGTACTCGGGATGCTTCTGCTATTTTTGGCATAAATAATTTTTGAGTTTCACTCTTATATGATGTCCATCACACAGCACCGAATAAAAATTACATGCATTGAGCAAAATTTAGGTAGGATTTCTGGGACTGCTTGTCTCCTGAATCACGATGGTCATTGAAGTAACTGGGACTACAACTACTTTGTTTTACACTGTATTTTTCAGTATCAAGTGACTCAGTAAAATTAACAATGAGCTCTAAAGGCCCCTTCAGTTACATTGTTTGAGTTAAATTTTCTTGTTTTAATACTTTCCCAATGTAAGAATACTGTTTTTAGATTTTCTTACAATGTCTTTTGTCCCAGTAGAAGAGAAGATGGAAGTATTTGCTTAAAGAATAAACAGTAAGATTTAAAAACAAAGAATTTTTTTTGCTCCCCCCGAGAAGTGAAAGCAGAGTGGTATATTCTTTCATTCAGGCACAATGTGATTGTTATAGTATATTTTGCATTAATTCATGGAGAGACACTTGCCTAAATTGCTTTCTGTCTCTTGTGGAAGTCTTTGATCCTGGTGACAGTTTGACTGCATTAGTGAGAGTGTATTGGTTAATCCTTTGCTTAACTTGTTCTTTTTGGCACAGCCAGGGGCCTTTCCAAAGATAATCTGTCAGCATAGGCTAAATCCTAATCAAACAGGCCAAAAGAGGAGCTGGGAGATGTGTTGTAAGGCTGAAGAACTCCTTTTGGGACTAGATATTTTTTGTTACGGTGGTTTTTTATGTACTCTGAAAATTCAGCATGTATATAAACTTTATTGAGTCATAAAGGCTTGCATCATCTTTGAACACATTAGTTAAAGGGTACATTTCCGATGCCATAAATGCTGTACCTCTGTTTTGCTACCAGGAGTTGGTTTGGGTAGGGGTCTGGATGTTTTCAGTGCCTTTAGTCATTTAGTATTGAACAATAATCTAAGTTTCCAGTTCCATAAATTCAAAACACAATGAAGACAGAAATCTTCCACATAAAAAATGTGGCTTCTGATAAATCTGGTTACACGTGGATGGCTAAGTTTCTAAGTCAAAACCCTCCTTTTTCACTGCCAGAAACTGAAATTGGAAACTGTCATCCAAATCCAGAGAGGTCTAGGTTACTTTTAAAGCTGATCCTGACTCTGACAAACTGCCACCAATAAAGCCTAGTTTCTGCACTTTGAAGAAGCTTCATTTAATTACATGAGACTTAGAGTAACAATCAATATCCTTGACTGCCTAGCATAAAATCAACGGGTGTATATTCATCTACTTTTGCAAAATAAATTGGCATTACAAAAGATAAGGAGAGGACTTTTTTTTCTCTAAAATAAAAGTATATCTTGATATTATTCATCATTAGTAGAGATAAAGCTGTTCTTTCAGAATTGAAGTGTTTCACTTTCTGTGCAGAATGGTGCTTAAAAAGTGCTTATTAATGTACAAGTGGAGGGAAACCTGAGATACATTTCCCCCCACCCCCCTTCAGTTCAGCAATCAACTGTAATAAGACCTGATGTAAAATTTTCATACACTTTAAGACATTCTTTAATGTCTTTATGCTACTTGAAACCCTTTCCATTTTCATTTCACTTAACAAGCATATTGGGTTATTCTTTATGCAGATAAAACAAGCTTAAATAAAGTTGTTAAAAGTGCCTGTAAGTAAATTGCTTGTATATCCCTTTTACCCTACTTTTCCCTCCCCCCTACAATTAACATGATTAAACTGAATATTATAATATGGTTCCATGCTAAATGGTTCCCTGATTCATATCTACCTTGTTGCTGTCAGCTCAGCCAAAACAATTTCACTTTCACAGTCTTGTGCTACTCAACTATGTGGTGGTATTATGGTAAATATGGGATGCCTGGATTGAGATGCAAATGTGATTCATAGAATGTTTTGGTGTGGAAAGGGCCTGAAAGATCATCTAGTTCCATCCCCCTGCCAAGGACAAGGACACCGCCCCCTAGACCCACTGGTTGCTCAAAGCCTCCCCCAGCCTGGCCTTGAACCCCTCCAGGGATGGGGCAGCCACAGGTTTTCTGGGCAACCTGTGCCAGTGTCTCACCACCCTCAGAGTATGTAATTTCTTCCTAATATCTAACCCGAATCTCCCCTCTTTCAGTTTAAAACCATTACCCCTTGTCCGATTGCTCTACTCCCTGCTCAACAGTCACTCCCCATCTCTCCTTTAGGCTCTCTTCAGGTAGTGGAAGGCTGCTATAAGGTCTCCAGGCTGAACACCCCAACTGCCTCAGTCTGTCTTCATAGGAGAGGTGCTCCAGCACTGTGATCATCTTCATGGCTCTCTCTGGACTTGCTCCAACAGGTCCATGTCCTTCTTATGTTGGGGGTCCCAGAGCTGGATGCAGTAATTCAGTTGGAGTCTCACCAGAGCAGAATATCCCCTTCCTTGACCTGCTGCTTTTGATACAGCCCAGGGTGTGTTTGTAAGACCTGGGTTACAAGAGCACATGAGCTTCTCATCCACCGATAGCCCCTATTTCTTCTCCTTGGGCTGCTCCCAATCCATTCTCTTCCCAGCCTGTATTTGTACCTGAGATTGTCCCAACCCAGATGCAGGACCCTTCACTTGTCCTTGTTGAACTTCATGAAGTTTGCACAAGTCCAGCTCTCAATCTGTCCAGGTCTTTCTGGATGGCTTCCCTGCCTTCCAGCATACTGATTTCACCACGCAGCTTGATGATGTAGGCAAACTTGTCCATGTCACCGACAGAGATGTTAAACAGCACTGGTCCCAGTACCAACTTCTGAGGAATGCCAATAGTCACTGGTCTCCACTTGCACATTGAACCGTTGACAGCAACTCTTTGAGTTGACCACCAGCTCCTTGTCCACTGAGTGACCCATCCGTCAAATACATGTAGTCCAATTTAGAGACAAGGATGCCACATGGGACAGTGTCAAATGCTTTGCACAAGTTCAGGTAGATGATGTCAGTTGCTCTTTCCTTATCCACCAATGTTGTAACACTCTTTCTAAATAACATTTCTTCCTGTCATTTCCACTTAGTTAATTATTCACTTGGTTCTATGTTTTTCATTTAGATTTGTTTATGCATCAGGACTGTGCAAAAATATTCCATCGATGTCCATTTACTTGAGAACTTATCCCATGAATCGTATTGCAGAGAATGCTTTACAATGATATTGGTTTTTTAGATAACTTCAGAGCCAAAACCATGAATGGCATCTGAATCTGTATCCTCTTCATAGGCTCCTTGTGTCTTACACTTCTATTAGAGCTGTGGTGATTTCATGGTTCCTAGGATAGAATCTCAAAAATGGTAAAAAAGATGGGAAAAAAAAAAGATCTTTTTGTAGTGTCTATTGTATAGTGCATGGGAAAATTCAGATCATGGAGGTGGAGTTATATGATCTGTAGGCATAGTTGATTTTTTTTTTAATATGTTTGGCACAGCTTCTAGAGCTAGCTTTGATTCTCAACCAGTTCAGAAAAGTGATACCTCACCTTCTCTTGGTCACACCAAGAGCAGCTTTCTGTACCTCCATATTTATGTAAAGAGCAGTATATGGTTTTTGGAAAGAGGAAAGAGTTATTGTCCATTGTGAATATAACAAAATACTGACTCGTTTTCTTTGAATCTTTGGACTGCTTTTTTTGCCTTCCATCCCCAAATTATCTTCCTGGTATAGAGAGGGAATTTCAGTCTGAGAGGGTTAATTTTTCTCATTATGAGACTTATAGACAGTCAATGGAACTTTGGACAATTCTCTTTGGTCAAAATTCCTTGGATTTTACAGAATTAACTAGAACTTTGTAGTTCTAGTGAAAAGCTGCTATTGGATGGTGGCAGAATGGGATACCCAGAGTTTTCTGTCCTCATTGTAACATGGTGTGCTGACCCACGCTTGATCTATTAAATGGATATTATATACTCAAATTTTAGGCACCTGTTTTTGTAAACTGTAGTATATAAGTAATTCTAGTGAGACAGGGATATGTTTGGCAGGTTGTTGTTCTATCCTTTGCCACACTATTTTGATTCTTCCTCCCACTTATTTTGTCTGCATTTTTAGATTTTTAGTTTTTTTTGCATTATACTATTTACTGTTTATCTTTGTTTATCTTCTTTTTCATTAATTGGAAAAACTAGTCTCATTAATATGAATTTCATGTATTTGACAAATAACTTGAATTTTTTTAATACACCAAGAGAAGTTTTGGATGATCATGGATACCTGTCTTTGAAATTTCTGTCAGCACATAGTGAGAGAAGTGTTTTGGGATACATAAACTCCAAGTTAGGTTTGCGATGTGTATCGTTGAATAAATTATGCCTACTGTTTGAAGTAGTAGGAATAAATATGCACTCTTCAGTTTGAACAGTGAGTGGCAGTTTTCTGCCTGGGCATAGGAATTCTCTTGGGGTTTTTCATATGGTGGCAATTATTTCCTTGGCTGCATTAGCATGACTGTGAAGTAAACCAAGTAATAAATTCGGAAGATGGGGCTGAAGACGTAGAGCCTCAGTCTAGCTAAACTGTTTTGAACTATGCAATCATATCTGTGATGCTATAGAGGAAGGTAAATAATTGTTTCTATAAAGTAATGTTAGTCAATATAGTAAACTGTGACACTTTGGTTAGCTACTATCTTAACAGGTAGAAGAATAAACATGTTGGGGAGTGCGTTACAGGATCCTGATTGACTGCAGCAGCAGGCGATTAATGGGCAACAACGCTCTGACAGGAACTGCTGACAAGGCGATAATGAGATTAGCACCTTCTGATTCTTTTATTAACAAGTAGCCAAAGAATCATTTGGGCATGTCAGTAGATAATGATGGAAATTAAGGGACACTCTGGAACCTTTGGGTAGCAGATCATACACCTAGTGCTCTGAAGGGTTACTTGCAGATTAACTGACTCATCTCCTTTTGCATACGTAATCGCTGAATACAATGGTGTTAGTTATAGGTAATAAGAGTGGATATATTATTGCATTTATTTATGTGTCTTAGTGATTCAGGCATTTTGCAGTGCAACACTTCATTTTATACATCGAGCACTCGCTCATTTTGAAAAAGTACATTCATTAGTAGTTGTACCAATATGAAAAATTCTTTTTTCATGGAGCTTTATGCTGGGATTGATGATTTTGAGTTATTTCTCAGTTAGCATTTTTTCCTTGTTGTGACGCTTGTCTTGGTATTGTTTGTAAAAAATTTTGGGGTAAGAGAGTGAGAAATAAGTATGAATAAAAGGAGGCATCTAGGATTATGGGGAGGAGTGGGAATGAGAAAAATAGAGAAAGCTATAGATAATTTCAGTATGTGAATAATTGAGAGGACTAGAGTGTGTCAAGAAGTACAAAACTGTAAGAGTAAGGAGGTTTGCAAGGGGATGGACAAAACCATATTGGAGAGCTTATTTTGGGTCTGGGAGACAGTGCATTCTGGGCAGAACCTGGAAGAGAAATACACTTGTTAAAGCAAACTGCTCTGAAGGCATGATTCTGGTGGAAAAATTGGAGAGAGAAGACCAAGAGCTAAGGAAGACAAAAAATTAAGAGTAAGAAAGGAAAGGAATAAACATGAACTTGATAAAAGAGTTAGGCTGTTTTTTTTGGAGGCTGTTTGGTATTTTTCTTATTTCACTGTTATTCTGGCAGATATCATTGCACAGAAGTTTAATTTTCTTGATGGTCATGTAGGAGTAGGTAGGAGAGGGAAATGAATTATTATTTTCAGTGATTTTCAAATATTAATAGCTAGAAAGGTATTTTATGAATGCTTTTAATTGACTGTTTCATTGACGTTAATCCCATTTGACAAGGAAATCTGATAAGAATGTTGCCATGATTTTGCATTTGGCCAAGTTAAAACATCTTAATATTTATCACCATATCCTAAATTTGCTTGGAGGCTTTTTCCTAGGGGCTTACATTGATGCAATTACTCAGGTTGTACAAATGTGAATGGAAGCACAGATGTGCAAATTGGCATGATTTAACCCTCCAGTAGATCAAAATAATTTTAAGAAGTAACTGATACAAATGCTTACTTTTTATGTCCAATTATAGTCAGGATGGCTGTTCTCCACAGAAAACAAATCTGACTGCATTAGGGTTTCTGTTCACAGGTCACACAAGAACTCTTGAAAAAACTACTCAAACTTTTGTGGAATCAAAGAAGATTTTATAAGTTTGGAACTTCCTACCTTGAGGATATTAGAAATGCTCCAGATGCTGGGTCCCAGGACTTGGCTGCCATCACTTTCCTTTTTTTTTTTTGAATCAACATGGGTTTTCATTGTGCTATGTGCTTGCTAAAGATCAGTGGCAAATGCCCCTGTCATCCTTTAAGTTCCCTTTTTTGATGTGTGTGGCTTTGAGAGCCTCACATTACTCTGCTCAAACTTATAATAGTCTTGAAATCTCCATTATTTGGATGTTGCTGTTTTCTTGAGCAGCTGATAGCTCACTGTTGGGAGGAAATCAACGGTGCCAGTGTAGCAGAGAGAAGGCTGTCTGCTTACCTTTATATTAATATATCTCTAATCATTAAGAAAATGAAAAGAGGAAAAAAGGGAGCCATTCTGAAGTCAAGAATAATGGTTTGCTTTATGGCAGTGTTTTCTTGACATTGCAGAGCTTGCTCATTTGTGTCTCAGACTTTCCTGTTATTCAACCAAGTAAAATGGTTGTCAATCTGTTTTAAGCGAAGAAAATTGAACTGGGTTTTTCAGGAGTATTGGTCGGCTTAGTTATGCCAAGCTGTTTCTTTGGATGGTAATAATAGATTTGTGCTTCAGCAGTATCTCTGACACAGTTGAGTAGTTTTTAAGTTTACTTTTTTTTTTTTCCCCTTCTCTGAAAAGCGAGTTGCCACCTGTACCTGGAATGCAAAGATGAAATCCAGTTGCTGCTCTTAAAAAACATTTTTTTAAAGAGAAGATATCTGATTTGGAATAGTTGATTTATATTTCACTCCTGTCTTTCTTTGCTAATTTTTCTCTTAGAGGCATTTTCGAGTAGTTTGAAATATTTTATCAGTAACAATATATTAACAGGGAGAACGATCAACCTGGGGCACTGGTTCTCATAATTCCTTTGTAGATCACTTATTTATTTTTTTAACCAGTTTTTACAAACCAAATGTTAATGCATATGCTTGATTGCTAACCACCTCTGGGCATCAAACCTGTTTTTTCTTGAGTGCAATAAGTGATTATCCAACTCATGCTGCTCAGAAAAAGAGGTTTTGTTTTAATAAGCAGTTTGCAGTTTGGCACACAATGCTGAGGAAAGCAACATTATCTCCAGCAGTAAACTCTGCAGTCATTGCAAAGCTTGACAAGAAAATGATTGAGTCTGTTTGTTATACCTTTGTGGGGCTGCCACTGCTGCTGATGGAAATGTTGCTGTTTATTCAGCAATGCAATAACACTTTCTGTAATTTATGGATGCACATTCCCCAGATTACTAAAGGTAATATTGTTGACTAAAGGAAAGTATACGAATGGATAGTTTCAGTTGTTCCTGTCCTTATAAAAGTGATTGACTGTTCACTTTGCACTGGGAAGAATTTGCACAGGCTCTTTCCCTCTTAACAATTACAGATTTCCCTTACACTGACAGTTACAAATAACACAGAGAGTTCTAAGTGGCAAAAATGTACTGACTTCCACAGGTCCGAGGGACAAAATCCTAGAAATGCTAGAACTTGCCCCTCACAGGTTGTAATTATACTATTTAGCAATCCTTTTCCATCAGTAATGAGTTCTGTCCCTGTATGCAAGGAAGTTAAGACTTCTGTGTGGTTGCATTTCTACACATAGAAAGGAATGAAAAATTGAGGGCAGTGCGTGTATATCTTTCTCTCTCCTCCTCTCTACCCCAACATTTTTTCTGAGAAATAATACATATTCACCTGGGGGCCCTGTTGTAGCCATGTACGCTAAGCAAGGCCTCTATATGCTGTGGAATTGACATGGGAAAAAAAAAATCAATGTATTAGTTATGGTTACCAAATCTGGGGAAGCAGGCAAATCCAGCAATCCTAAAATTTAAGTCTTTGCTCTTCCAACATAAGAAATTGGCTTTCTGTCTCCTGCAGACAAGTTCTCTGTTTTGTCCCTCCTCAGTGATGGCTCAGGTGTGGTGCTTCAGCTCCTCCGGAGCCCTTCTCCTGGTGGCTGTCATTTCATGAGAACTTTTCTAAACCCACTTACTATTTGTATTCTTTCATATTCTACTATAAAAGTGGTGTCCTGTGTTTAAAACTGTTAAGAGTAAAGGAAGGTTTGAAGGAATAAATGCAAAAAACCCAAACAAACCCAAAACAAAAAAAACCAAACCCAAATGACTGGAAAAGGAGAATACACATCCTTTGTTTCCAAGATAACCAGCCAAGAGGGTCAAACCAGAATACTAATTTACTGCCCATAACATCTAGTTAACTGTTGATTATCTTCAGGTTCTTAGTCCTTTCACACAGGGGTAATGGGCTAGTGCCAGTAGTTTTGAGACATCCCCTATGCCATAAGTAATTTATCTAGGCTGATGTTTTCAAGAAGCTATGTGGTTAACCATTGTTACCTGTTTGGATGTGTCTGTTTTGAAGATCCCATGATTTGTGATAATTCTGTTTAGGTGTTTGGTCTAGGTAGGTGTTTGTTCCTTTGCCTCGGTGTGAAGTCTTCAACAACCTGCTTAAACTTTCTTTCTTATCATGTTGCAATATCAGGGCAGTCCGCAGGGACAGAAATTGGAACTTCAGTGGAAACTTCACTGGAAATATCAGTGAAGCCAGGATGTGAGTTTTCTTGAGAAGGTGCCTGTTAGAAAAAAGTGGGGTGTTTTTTTAATATTAATTTTTAATTAGAAAACTTTCAAAGTGTAAATACTTTTTGTGTATTTCTTTCATTTGTAAAATGGTATTTGCTTTTCTTCCCCACCACCCCTTAAGCAAACATAGGGCAACTCTTACATGTCCACGAGTGGTGAGAGAGTGTAGGGATGTGCTGCTGTGTTGTTGGTTTTTTGGTGTTTGTTTGTTTGTTAGGATATTTTGCTAAAAGGGTTCCTCCTTTCTGTGCTAAATCATCAGAGAAAGGAAACCGTGGCCTTGTCAGCAAAGTATGGAAAAGCTTGAATTTTCAATGTCTTAGGTTATGTAGCAACTGTAGTGAGAGCACGAGAGCTGCAAGTGTGAAATAGCACTCAACTTGTGCTATTGTAATTTGTACTGATCATCAGCTTGTTGTATGTGTGCAAAGTGACTTGGAGAATTAAAATCTTCAGTAATACCTGAGTCAAAAGGAGAGAAAGTCATTTCTTTGAGGTCTCGTCTGAATTTATAGTTTATACAAATTATACATGTATTATTAATTACTTCTATTGTCTAGCAACTGAATAAAAAACTGTTATTTTTGAATCTTTATGAACTTGATTGCAAACTGCTGAACTTTTTCATTTTTAAGTAAAACACCACAAATAATTTTTCTGTCCTTAATCACAGGTATAGTTTAATTAATATAATTTTTTTTCAGGTTTAAAGCACCTCCTGTGGTACTTGAAAGGTGGTCTTATGAGGACTTCTCAGAATACTTTGTCAGTTTTAGCACCTTTGTGGAGTCTTGCAGGATTTCAAAACTCTTTTGGTATAAACTCCTTTCATAAAGACCTTTTCAGAATTACTGTGTTGACTTTCCATTCATTTGTAAGGGTTAGCATTAAATGCTGTGCTTTTCTCTTGCATAATACTGCTTACGGAAACACTGAACACTTAGTATTTTAGCTAATGTCTGTGTGGATTTCCACCAGAGCTGGACAACAAAATGTAGCTTGAAAAGCCTTACTGTTTTCTGAAATTGTAATTTTGCTTTTTTTTTTTGCTGTTTTTAACAACTCAGCGAGGAAAAAAATAAAATAAAACAGCCTCCCAAAGTAACCCCAAAAAAAATCTTTTGAACTTCTATCAGCAAGAGTGGCATTGACTAACAGCTCCAACGTAATGGATGCATAACAGCATTGCAATCTGGGATATTGTTTAAATACCGTAAAAAGCCTTGCTCATTTACTCTGTCTGAGCACTGTAGAGAAAAATGGTGTGGTAATCCTGCCATAGCAGGTGGTACTACTTTCATATCAGTATAAAATGAAATTCTGTGGATGGCTTTTTTTTTTCTTGTTCCCTCTTTTTAATCTTTAAATAAGACGATTGGTAGCCTGTTGGCAAGAAAATGGGCCCTGAATTTTTATTCAAAGTTATACAAGGATGATAGTTGGAATTTTTGGCAGGAGGCAAGCCATTGCTTTTCAGAAAATGCTGTCAGGGGAAGCTTTTTCTGAGTTACCTGCTGGGTCCAAGCTCTTTTATGTTGTTGTTGTGACAGGTAGATTTATAAGGCTTGAAATTTGTACAAATCAGTTGTCATTCAGTGCAAGCTGTCAATGTGTCAAGCTGTCATGCCTGCTGTGAGGGGATGCCTGAGGGGGTGTACAAGGGGGCAACCATGGAGAAAGGAAATGAGTTCAAACAGACCTGAAATGGAGCTCACTTCTCTGGGTTTTCTGCCCCTGTAGAGCTGGCATTGATTTTTCTTGATGTTGAGCAACAGCAAACCTTAAATGACATGTTGTTAGCAATCTAAAGTTGCTGTTTATTGTCTTTTAAATGGCAGCAAATCATGCAGAAGAGAATATAGTGTGTGTTTTTGAGTTGTGCATGTTTAGCAGCATCCTGTTCGTGTCATTTTCCTGTCCTGGCTGGTTTCAACTGGGACAACTGCTGCTGCTGAACTGATGAGCACACCTTCATGTAGTATTTCACAGACATGATGTGAAAAGAAGTTTTGCAGCCTTCTTTCTCAGGGCTGAAGATCATTAATGAACATGAGGTTCAAATGGGAGAAGAACAGAGGTGTTTAAGCAGCAGAAATGGACGTTTGATGTACTTGCATGGATTAGAAATTACAATATGTTAGGTTGGTTTATTGATCACATTCTCTGGTTCTTGGACTCAGTAAGAAGATGCTTAATATCACTTCATAGGCAGGATAATTGTTAAATACAAGCCAACTACCCCACCTGACGACTGCTGAGCAATACTAATTTGTTCATATTGTCAGCTTCCAATAATTTCTAGAGTAAACCAGCGTAAAAATCAGAGCGCATTTCTTAATCACTTCATAAGATCTCCTGTGAAGTGTTTTCATTTGATCATCGCTGCACATTTGCTTTGAGGGTAAGGTCTGACATAGGGTTAACTCCTGACATGTCCCTTACTCTTCAGGGTGGCCATATCGGTGAATGCTAACTCTAGCCTGGGAAATATCGTTAAGAGCTCCATCTCTTGAACGATCGAGTGTTTCATGTGTGTGTGACCTGGCCCCTCTCCAGACTTAGTGTTCTCTCCACATCTGGACAGGGCTGTATTGGCTTTAATTAGCGATAAGATTTTTGGCCCGTTTGGTTGATTCTTCATCCATCAAGCGGTGCTTGGGAAGGGGGGAAAAAAATACTGGCTGAGGATGGAAACTGGGAAGGTGACATTTGAGCAACAGTCAGCATCTAGAGGTAAAAAAATTAATCAAAGATTTCCATATAGCCATTACCAGCTGGCATTCATGGCCTCTGAGCCGTTGAGCTAAAAAGTCTACAGAGAGGCGCATGGCGCAGCTGAGTTTGTCTTGTAAAAGCGCAGCTGTCCAAAACATGACAGCTACAGCATTAGCAGGGCCATTAAGAGGTGTAGAACATTTCCAGGGAAATGATTTGAAAAATGACAATGCTGGCTCCTGTGTGATATTAATTATACCCTGTGCTCATGGCAAATAAGCTAAAATAGTTGGCAAGAAAGACAAAATGAGGTGTCTTGTTTCTGATAGTCATTTTGATCAGTCATAGTACAAGCTGGTATAGCTTTTTAAAGAAACAATAGCACTAATGGACGAGCAACATTTCTAGATTAGTTCTTTTTGAGCTTTTCGAAATAAAAAGGCAAAGCTGCAGCCTATAGGAAAAGGTAATGTGTGAGCTCTGAAAGCCGAAATAATGACGACACTGTAACACCTGAGCTCTGGACCATATGTCAGAGAATACTTCCTGCACAGTTCCTAAAAAGCTTCTAAAGAACCGGGTAAGGCCCATAGTGTGAAAGTCACAGATGAAAACAGGAAACTTCAGTAATGTATGAATCAAATCAAATCTATAGTGGAGAATGAAAGACTCTCTGACAGCATGTGAATACTGCTGAATAAGATGAAAAACTATATTGTGTGAACATAGAATGAGAGCCAGGTATAAGCTAGTTTTGATGGTCTTCTAGGAAACAATGTTATATTTCTTCCTGGTAAAATGTATTTCTGTGCATACTCTACCCATGTACTTGTGGATGTAAACATTGATGCAGCACAAAATTTATGCTAACTGATAGGGTCTTAGGAATACTCATGATTATTTTTAATATTTAGTATTTTGCTTCTTAATTCCTTTGAAGGCACGCATGCCTCTTGTAAAAGAAGAAATACAGCCTTGACTGCCTTGGCTTCACCTGGAAATAATTTTCAGGTTTTTATTTCTGTATTGGTAATGCTATGTCTGCTGATGGCTATTCATGCTGTTAGGCTCATGCAGATGTCCAACTCCTTGACCATCAGGCAGCTGATGAAGTTTCTGTGCTTCCTGTAGCATCTGGGCTGCCCCCTTTCCTGACAAAGGTTTGGAGCAGGATGTTAGAAAGGACCCCATGCTTGTTGAGCACAGGACCAAAGCACCATGGTCTGCACTGATCTTACTCTTCTGTTTCCTCTGTTGCAAAAGTGTTAGTGCTGCGGCACAATAAGGCGGTGGAGGGGAATGCTGTAACTAAAAAGTGATCCTATTTACTTATCTGTTTATTAGTAGCTTTGGTTTTCTGCTGGATCACTATCTCCAAAACAGTTCAGCATGCCATTGGCTGGGCAGAAACTGCAACAAGTAAGCAATTCCATTATCACCTACAGTCTTTTTGGAAAGCTTCATGCCTTGCTTGGGTGGTGCTCAGAGGTCAGCCAGCTTTCCTCTGTCTGCAAGTTGCTAGCAAATCAAGCTTTTTTATTTTGTGCTGGGAGTAACTAATGCTATCTGTTGTTCCTTCCAAGGAGGGATGAACCCAAAGGATGAAAAGCTTTTTTATTTTATGCTGGGAGTAACTAAAGCTATCTGTTGTTCCTTCCAAGGAAGGATAAACCCAAAGGATGAACCCAAAGTAGCCGTAGCTGCCTTCTATTATGAAATACAGTGTTTGGCTAGGTTATTCAGCTTGTATGATGGGAGGACCAAGCTGCCAGCTCTACTATCAAGCTTATTTGGTAGAAAAAAATTATTTAAATTAACTTCTTTGTCTACATTTACAATGGGAAACCTATTGGTATTTTGTAGACCTGAAAGGGGGAGAGACACATCACAGAGGAACGTCTGTCTAATGATATCGGTATGAAATTTTAAATCTTTCAGGCTTCCGTGAACTGGTAAAACTAAGTTTAAGCTCTGAATCTGTCTTAGGGTTTAGAATAGTATCTTCCTGGGAGAGCATTCACTGTGCTTCCACAGTGTGCTTTCTCCTCTCCTGTGAGACTCGCTGCTGCCAGTCACCGTGTAAACTTTAGGTGGTCCACAGGTCTGATCCTGTTAAATTAATCTCATAAAGAGGTTCATAATAAATTACAGTTTGCAAATAGCCTGTCATAAATGAAAACACAAGTGTAATGATGATAAACTAAGCAGAGTTGGTATTTCTAAATTCTTTGTATTGGAAGAGATTTCCCCCCGTGTAGCAAATTCTATTGAATAATGTTGAATTTATGTAAATAAGTGCTGCCTTTCTCCCCTGGGATAATGGAACTTTAAAACTTCAGATTTGCAGCAGGGCAGGGCTTTAACACCCCGTGGAGACAGAGACCCAGGATCATTCCTGAATTCGCTTTTTCTATGCCTATACATGAAAAGAACCCCAATTTGCTGGCTTGCCCCAGGAAAACTATTCAATAGGCTTTTCTCTAACACTGGTGAGCAATGCTTTTTTTCTTGGTCTGTGGATCAAATACATCACAGTGCTCCCTGCACTGATCCTGTAGTTAAATTACCCTATATAAACAACTCTTTGTTATTCCTGCCTGTGAAAAATGTTGTGTTCTTTTGGTAAAGAAGAAAATAGACCTGGAAATAGGAGGTCACAAGCAGGTCAAAGTGTTTAGCTGAAAGGCTGGCAGAGTTTCAAGCAGTGAAGTTTTGAGATCTGAAATTGAGATTTAGTTGAGATGGAGGTTAAGTTTTGGGTTTTTTTAAGTGTCTGGTCACAAGATTAAGGGAGAAAAATCTACTAAGGTCAATATAGACTATTTGAAGAGATGTTTAAATGTTTTGGCTCTGTTATCTGTTAATCCTTTCCTAAATGCATTGAACATGAGAAATAATACGTAGTGTTAAACCACCAAGTGCAGAGAAAATGTCTTAAAATTACAGTGTGTAGCAAATTAGAGACTACTTGCTTTTGCCTTTTTCCAGAGCTGAGGCAGACTGTTTTTCTTTTACCTTGTTTACCTTCAAAACATGCTTTAATGCCTGTGGTGTTTCTGTTAACCTCCTTGAACTCTTGTGATTTCATTCATGTGATTTGTTATTGAATGACCTTTCCAGGATTTTACAAAACATGACCTTTTCTTGTCAAACATTCAAAGGTTTGTAAAGAAAGGCTGTCATGGGGACAATACTTGTTTTGCTAATTATAACTAATGTTTCCAAACATCCTTGAAAATGCAGATTCATATTTCTGCAGCCATTGGTGTTTGGTTTTTTTTTATAGTAGTGACTATTTAAAAGATTTAATGTGTGCAATTTCTGAATAAGACTTTGAAATTATGCATTAGTACAATATATAACAGTGATTGTTAAATAAATTTGCTCACTTGTTCTGAGACTGTAACACTACAAGTGATGTTATTAAAGGGAAATATAGTTCACCTTTTCAATAAAAAACTATTTTAGAGTAAATCACCAATTTAGAGTGTTTTAGGAATGACTGATAAGGAGGTATTATATGTGACAACGTGCTTCAATTACAAATCTTGTCAAATGGGGGTAAATATAACAAATATACTCTACAGTTTTGAGTCCTTACAGCTGTTTTCAGGTTACTTGGATTTTTTTTTTCATTCTTTAAGAAATTTGATAATGTCTCAGGAATTTTGAGATCTTGTCTCTACAGAGGTTTGGGTTTTTCCCTAATTACTGTGTTTAGTTAAGGTATGGAAAAGTAATTTATTTTTTTTAAAGAGAAATAAAATAGCATAAGAGGAACTCCTAAATTATTTCCACCTTTTGTACAGCTAAAAAGAAAGTAGTTGAACAGTGGATGCAAATTGCTTTGTAACACATGAAAAAACCCTCAACTGTATTAATACAAGTAATACAATACTGATTGATACAATACAGAATGCAAATTTTTAATATGATTACTACTTCTTAATTTTTTTAGTGAAGGAAGTGGCTAGACGTGGAATGACAGTGAATTTTTTCCTGGCTCCTACTTTAAGGCAACTTATCCATAACAGACTTGTGGCTCTTCTGCCTCACACTCTATTTTTTGAGAAACAGAGCTCTTTCCAAGTAGTGCAGAACTGGCCGTGGCACCGTACTGTCTTCCATGGTAGAGGTATGCATTTATGCAGGCTCAGAAAAGCTATTTTTTTTACTGTACATAGGGCAAAATCTGTTGGAAGGATCACAGCTGGCTGTGGAATGGATGGAGAAAGAACTATGTTCTTCTTCCTTTTTCTTCTCTTCCCACACTGCCAGCACTAAAATTCAATCTTGTCAGTGGCCTTAGCTGTGCTGGGAAGAGTGTTGCTCCATGTAAACAGCAGAAGGCTGTCTGAAGGCCTCTCCTGGCTTATGGACCACTGTGATGATGGAATGATGGTGGTGATGAAAGTTGCCACTAGTTTTTAGGACTATGTACGGAGAAACTTTGTTCTGGCTAGCTGCCTTTTCTTTCTGTAATTGAAGTTGTTGGACTTAGAAGGTAATTGATAATGACGAAAGCAACTATATTTCAGTTCCTAGAGTTCATTATAATGTAGCCTGTATAACATCCAAGGCTTTAATCCTTCACAGAACCAGCCTCATCTGGGAAATATATGTACTGGAGAATCCTCTGTTTATCTAAAAGCTCAAAATTAAAGGAAGAAGTCTCTGTCAAATAATGATCTTCTGTTTGTTTCTATGCTGCTATTGACTGCTTAGCATAAATGGATGTATTAGATAACTTCAGACTAGCATTATTTTTAAAATTCTACAAGTATTTATAGTTTCAAAAGTGCTTCACACTTTTTTTTTTTTAAAGTCTTTAGAAGGCTTGGGCTAGAAGTGTTTTTCGCTCCTTTTATGTGACTGTTCTTGAGAGCCAGGCAATTTGTTGTAAAAAACATAAGAAATATTGAGAATGAGGAAAGTTATTCATTCCATAAAACACGTACTTCTTAATACTTATCCGCTTCAGCCTTTGATTTTTCATAAATCAGTCCAGGCTGTCAGCGTGTGAACAATGTCCCCCGATAAGTTGTTTCAAACATACTGAAGGTGTTTATGGTAGGTAGTTAGATTTCAACTATATAGTAGTCTACCTTTGTACAAAAGACAACTGTATGCCATAGGGCTTAACAACAGGTTTATGTAATCAAAGTTTGTACAATTTCTGAGGTGCTCAACTTGAAGTCTTTAGAATTCTTAAAAAAAATTCTTCAAAAAGGTATTTTAAAAACAAATATTATTTTCCTATTCTGAATTAAAATTGGTATAACCATTAAAGATATATTAAAGGCATGCTTTGGTGTCTGATGCTATTGATTTAAAATGTGATTGTAAGATAGCTTGAATGCAGTACTATAATAACTGGTTTGATCTGGGTAAACTCTGAGGCCAGATGTTTGTATCAGAAATGCATTTGGGCTTCCGTTTGATCAATTCAGATTCCGAATATCAAGGTGAATGAAATTAAAATGAAAGGGCTAGTGATGAAAAGAACAATACTTTACATGAACAAGAACAAATCTTGAACTGTCAAAAGCTCAAAATTTAAATGAAGATGGTCTCTTTCCACTTTCTTTCCTCAATCTTTGAGCCCTTCCCCCCTGCCATGTTTTAAATGATGCAATGAATACCATGTACTTGTTATAAAATATGATACCTTGTTATAAAATATGATACTAGTTACTCCCTAGAGTAGAGGAAACTGCAGGGATCAAGTTTTAAAGAGATGGGATAGAAGTATCTCCATTATGGATCACGTGTGTTGGGCAGTGAACTTGGCCCAAATACCGGAGCTGAAATCATAGTCTTTGTGTAGACTGTAGCCTTCTTTTCATGACTGTAATATTTTTGGATATATCTATAATCAAGTATGTTATGCTAAGTTGAGAATGAAGAGGAGAAAGAGTATTACATGCACTAAGTAACTATAAACAGTTAGGAAAAGTGTATTTTGTATTTATAGTTCAGCTGGGGGGAAATAACCACTGAATGAAAAATGTGAAGAACTTTGTGCACTTATTGGCTAATGGGGATGTCAGGCAGCATGGTGATTTGCCTGCTTTATGGTTATTGAAAAATAATATACCGTGATTATGCAGATTTGACACCCAAACAGTCTATGGGGAATAGCATAAATGTGTGTGTGGGGAGAAAGCTATAATTCAGTTGCAGCATAATTCTGATTCAAAGTGGAGCTGAAGCGAGCTGTGCTCTAACGGTGGGTGAAGGGACCACTGCAGCCTTGGCTTTGTGCTCTCTTCCACCTAATTTTACAAAATGGGCTCATAGATAAGCTCAGAGGACATACAGGATGAGTTAGGCAGTTGTCACACTGAGCTTAGTTGCTCCACAAAGTGTATGTTGGTGTGTCTCTTAGCAGAATATTTGGAAAGTTTTCCTAATTACATATGTTTCTGTGTAAAGGTGCTGTTCAGCTACTGGTTTAGTTATGGGAATTTATGGCAACTGAGTATATTTCTAAACCAGACAGGTATTGCAGGTAAAAATATATTCAATCAATACTAATGTGCAGGCACCTAAGTGAGTGGCTTCTGTTTTAGAAGGACTGTCCTCTCTCCCTTCCATGCTTGACTGTAGGTGCTGTGAAGAAATAGAGATGTACTATTAGTAATGGGGTGGTACTTTTGCTGACTGGGGTTGGAGTCCTCTTTCTGGTGCACAGACACACAGTAAAAATACAGTTCCTGCTCCCAAAGAGTGTTCAGTGTAAACATGGGATTAGAGACATTTTTCACTCTTAACTATAAAACTATCATTGTCCTGGAGATCATTACTGTGCAGCTCAGCATAGAGTTTATTTTTGGAGGGAGTATAGAGAGCAAACTGTGGGGTGTTTTTAGAAACAGAAGACTAATAGATTATATGCATGGACAATTGCAGCTGACGGGTTACAATCCTGGCACCAATTTACAACTAATAGTCTGGCATTTATTTTCCCTCTTAATACTTTCAGGAAAAATCTAGAATATCAGCAGAGGAGAGCCAAATAAAAATGATTGTTGGCTAAAAAAGTTGGAGTCCATTTCTTACTCCATAAAACTGACTTATGAAAAGGCTATGACAGAAGGTTATTTCATTCACAGATAAATCTGCTCCCTAGGTCAGCGTCTGTGACTGGTGGGAGCTGTTGCTGGGTGGGATACGGGACAGGGTCAGCTTTAGGGAACTGGCTGGGGAAGACAAGCATGTGGAGACTCCAGATCGGTTCTTTCAAATGGGCAGCATGTGGATGAAGGTGACTGATGGGTTTATTGCATGTATGAAAGCTCTTGAATTCAAAGCTGTGCCAAAGAGCTGGAGATGGAATACAAAAGACACATCAGTCTTCACTCTGAGCCCTGGAAACTTTACATTGCTGTATGTTTACCAGCAGTTTTCGACTAATCAGATAAAACAGTAGAGCTGAACCCTGTGTTTGGGGGGAAAAAATACAAAAGAACCTGTGTCAAGACTCTGTAGGACGGATTATTCTAATACTGAGATATTTCAGGTCCTTCCTTCTTTCTCCCCTGTCCTACTTAAAAATTAAGTCTAACATAATTCATTTTTTGTAGTAGTCTTCTGTGAAGGAGAAGGGAGAGAGGAACAAAAATGCCACCTCTGCAGTAAACTGATGTAGGTTATGGTTTCCATCAAGGATTTCAGACTGCAGAGTTTGGCTTCTGCTCAGGTATTAAATTGAAAAAAAAACCTGCATACATAGTAATGTGGACGTCCTTTTCTTAGGAAATTTTTCAGTAGTAAGAAAGAAGGAGCTTGTTAATTCAGAAAATACTGTTTACTAATTACTAATTCAAGAGTCTGTCATTCTTGGTGTTTTGCACATTGGTCGTGACACAGTATCCTGTCACTTCAGGGTCAGGCTTTGTAAAAAAGAGCCTGACCCAGGCTGGAGTGGTTCTCCCCTCTGCACTGGGACCATGGCCTTCATTTACTTGCATGGAAAGCCATATTTGAGCAAGACTAGTCAAAGGTTAAAAACCCATGTAGAAAGCCAGCCTTTTAACTGTCCAGCTCCTTAAATGCATTGTGCTCCTTGCCCCTAAGGACTAAAATCTTGTGTTTGCAGTTGGACTTCTGCCAAGGACTAGTCATTGACACTATAGGTTTATAGATATAATAAAAAAGGACACGTGTGTACCGATAACATGTTATGTATCCGAGTTAAAGGTGGATGTTGAGGGCAAGGTTTTCAATAGTTTGCTATCTGGAAGCTACCAGTTAAGTATCTAGGGGAAAGTAAGGCTTTTTTAAGCATGCTGTTGGCCTTTTGCAAGTCTGGCACTTTTTGGTTCAGCCTTAAGTAGTTTAAGTGATTAGTAATGAAATATAATATAAATTAATTCAATTATTAATATATGCTTAATATATCTTTAGAAAAAACGGGACACTCGGTGATTGGAGCCGAAAATCTCACCACCTGTGTTCACGTTGATCTTGATATTCATCCCAAAGGATGCATGGGTGTGTGTTATTTGGTTTGCTGGATAGTTTCTAAGAGGGGAGAAGATGGTGCCTGTGTGTGAGGGAGACAAACAAGCAGTACTGTCAGTCTTGATTAGTTCTGAACTGCTGGTAATTTTCATAGAGAATGAATAACAAAGAATTTCAGTTTTCCTTTCAAATAGTGTCTATAAGCAGTAAGAAGATCCAGCTATCTTCTGCTTCTTTAATTTTTATCTTGGTGTCTTAAGTGCCCTGGGACTGTGGGAACAAAACAAGTGCATGAAATAGAAAAACGATTACAATATGTTCTTTAAAATGAAAGGCTTAAAAAAAACAAAAAAGAGGGAAAAAAGAGATACATATAAGAAATTTCAAGAGTTATGGTTTTTGAGCTAAGGCCAAAGTGTCAGTTCATTAATCCTCTGAAATCTTTGATAGAACAGAAAACACTGCTTTTTGCATCTATAAGCTCTTATTTGTTTTTAGCTTCTTTTTTTCCAAGATTATTCAAAGTGACTTTGATTATCCACTTCTATAAAGCTAAAGCTTAAACCATTGAAATTATTATTATTATTGGTTTTTGTTTGGATTTTATTTTTTGTCCTGGACATAGAAAATTTACATTGTATAATGGTTCGTAGATAGGCAAGTTGTCACCAATGTATTTTTTTTTTCAAAGCTTCTAAAACTTAAGAGCATCTTTTACATTAGAGAAAATAGTCATTATATGGAAACTGTTTATTTGGATACAAGCCCTGAGTGTGCAGGAGACGTGTTAGTAAGTCACTGACATATGGATGTGATCGCCGTTTCTTTGACCAGATTTGGTTTCTGCAGAGTGCGTGAGAAGGGAAGATAAATTTTGTCCTAGTAATACTGTAGTGACTCATAAATAAATGGTTACCCTTTGGTGCTTACAGTTTTCATTAAAGCGGCCTGAGCTTTGTTATTGACACCATAGGTTGCCTATTCAGGGAAATGCAGTAAAATTTATCAGTGTGCTTTCTACACCTAATAAATCATCCAAACAGGGAACCATATGGCAGATAAGACCTTGAAAATGTGGCTTCAGCATGTGAAGAGTCAAGTTGCTGAAATCTTGAATGATTACAGCTCGTGCATTTTCCCCTGGAATATCTTATAGTTATTTTACATGCCATTTTCTTGTTCACCCTATTGCCTCTTTGTCTCTCTCTCTCTCTTTTCCCCCCTTCTTTTTCAGCAGTACTGTGATTTAAGAAAAAAGTCGAAAGCAGATAAGACATTTTTATAATGCCTTGCTGGTAGGAGGAAGAGGGGCAGGGAGGAGCAGAGACTGATGGGAAAGGATGATATATGTGGCGGCTGTGTCCCAACTCTCCTCTAGCCCATTGTCATTAATCATGGCTATTAGTTTTTTCAGAGCTGCCTTGTCTGCACAGTGCCTCAGAAAAGCCATTGTTTTTTCATACCACAGTCCAGGGAAAGCAGTGTGGGGTGTGGGGAGATATGGATGGGACCTTCTATAGTACTCCTTTCTCCTGTCTGCCTGAATCCTTTTTAAAATTTTTTTCCTTCTTTCCCCCCCCCCCCCCCTTTTTTTTTTTCTCCCCCTTCTTTGAAGGGAAAAAGATCTGCGTTGGCTGTTTGTACCTGTGTGTAAGCATTTATCTGGTGACACAAACACAGGTCAGACAATTGTAATACATATTCACTGACTAGCAGCTTTGGTATGCACTCTGCCTTTCTTAAGGTGATTTTTTTTTTTTTTTTTTTTTACTAATGCTGTAGATGACTGGACTTAGACACCTTATAATGGGGGGGGCATCAGCAAGATGTGAAGACCTATCTATGAAACATTTTAAGAGGCACTTTAAAATCTTGATGTTCTTTTCTCCCCCACTTAAAGACTGTTTTTGTCTAAAGTTGGTATGGTTCTGCAGCTGCTGTGTCCTTGACTGCTGCTTGGGTAGACACAGATTGAAATGAAAATCTTTCCCGAAAAGTACCCTCCTGATGAAAACAAAAGTAAGTGGGGAAAAAATACCCAAAATTTCAGGCTGGCGAGAGTCGGTAAAATAGAGTCGGTTAAGCAGCTGTCAAAAGTTTTCTCTCAAAACATTATAATTGAGTTTGCTGTTCTAAAAAAGCTTCACAAATATATGCTGTGTAAAATATGCAAACAGCACTACTGATAATAGCATTTAAACATTCATGGGTTGGCAGCCCATTTTCAGCAACTGTTTATACTTTGAAAACTCAGGCACGTTACTTGTAATAGCAAAGGAAAACTTCCTCTTCAAAGGTACAAATTTTGATTAAATTTTGCTGCTGAGAAAAATAGCGTATTTGGAAACTGAAATTTTGGCTTTCAGAACATTATAGTATGAACATAGGTGTGTGATCTAATTACATTTCTGCAGGTTAAAAGGAACAAAATATTAAAGCTTTTGATCCTAAAGCAAACAAGTGTTCTTTCTATTTATAATTTTTCCTGTAGAATAAAGCAGTAATAACTTGAAAGTTAAGCTTATCACAAACAGTTGATGATGTTTGGTAAAGAAGGTATTAATTGCTTAGCATATCCCGAATTACCAGTATCCATCTCTTTGAATCAAATGGCATGTTAATTCTCATGACTATCAAAGTCCAAGTGCTTCCAAGTGCCTGGGGATATAAGAGAGAATTTTAGGAAATGAATAAGAAAAAAATTGTTTTTTTCCATCATTGCTTGAGAGGAGGTGAAGCTACTGCTCTAGGATAGGGAACTACTCTATGAAAGAAAACACAGCTCTTGCTATTGTAATCTATCTTCAATGCAAAATCTTTTTTTCTTTTTGCAGAATTGTCATTATTATCAAGAGCCTCAGTATTTTTGATCAAGTATCTTTACTTGATCAAACATTCCATACCATACCAGTCCACAGTTTCCTGTGACACTTCTGCTAGACATAAGTGACTTGATTTTTTTCTTCTTTTTTTTTTTTCCCTTCTGTCCTGGTCATTGGCCAGTCTAACATAAACCATGACACCTCCTACTTTACTCATGTGTCTGTGGAAATAGATTTCTACATGAAGCCCTAATAACTTAGTTTGCTCAATTTGCATGTGAACACAGAGGGGGAAAGTGGGATGTAGAGCGTTTTTTCATGTAGGTCGAAACTTGTAAATCTGTTAATACTGTACACTAGGAATCAGCCTCTAGGGAGGTTGGTTTTACAAAACATGGTTTCTGTGGTTGCCTTAGTTATGCTACCATGGGATGATTAAAATTCCTCTGCAGGAAAAGAAAACTTTTTCCATTATGCTTTGAGACATCCTATTACTAATGGCTTAGGCCAGTGGTTACCAAGCCCTTGAATTAATAAGAAATATATGCTAATTACTTTTCTAGGGAAACTAAAAGATTGACTATTTTATTTTAGATGTTATTAGTAAAAATTTTTGCTAATTTAAAGTTTCCACTGAAAATACCAGGCGGTGTCTGGCTTGACTGGAGCCAACAAACTGGCATACGAAGACATTCTCCATGGCTAGGTGGGCTCTCCACCTTCTTAACACCTGGGCACAGGTATGCTGTCTTCTTTCAGGAAGAACAATTTAGAATATATTGAGGATTAACTTGAGATCGCAATAAAGGAGAGTGTGAGAAAAAGAGCCAAATCTTTTCTCCCTTTAGAGACAAATAATTTTATATCTGTGTGATGAAAGAAATGCATGCTTTCTTGTCATGTCAATACAAGATATAGTAATCAAAATAATGCAAGAAAAAATAGCTGAATCTTTAATTTGTTTTAATTAATTTAATATATCACCAATTTGATTGCATTCCAATCACTGAGTAAGGAAATACGTTCTGTGAAGTGAAAAAAAACCCCAATGACAGTGGCTTATGCACAGTGCTTTTTAAAAAAATAACATGAATCTAGTTTGTGGATTATTATTCCATTGGTTTAATATTTCCTTTTTTTTTTTTTAACAGAAAACTAGTGATGAACAGTAGTGAAATTATTATTATTATATTAAATTGAGAAAAAAATCAACCCAGAAAAGACTTCCATTGGCATATCTGAGAAACTGGAAGACTGAAACAACATTTAAATAAATAAAAAAATGTTCTTGTGGTAGTATGTATACATGGAACCATGTGCAGCCTTTTCCTACAGTTTTTATTTTCTGCAAAGTCATATGTTTTTAGCTGTGATTGTGGTCTGTGCCAAATGGTTCACCTTGTCTTGCGTAATGAGTATAAACAACTGGTCACTGCACTGACCAATGAAACTAATAAAGATATATGGCACTGTGCTTGCTTAGGGAGTCACATACATAGTCTTAAACTATATGTGACATTTATACCAAAGTAACATGGTTCCAAACTCTCTCACTCTCTGCTTACAAATTCTGAAGAAGAACAAACTATTTGACTGATGGTTTGCTAAATTTAATATGCTTAGCAAGTGAAATTATTGCCTACTCTAATGCTGTGTAATTATTAAGATACACTGCTTTTAAAAATACCAAGTGAATAATATTGATTTAGTGAACTGCTATTTAGAAAAATGCCAGCAAAGGAGGAATATTTTATTTTAGCTGCCTTAGAGCTGTAATGGGTCTGTACTGAGATATGCATGTGGAAATAAATTATGCACAAGGTAAACTATTTCGTTATACAGTACCCATAATATTAATTAAGCTGTAATTTTACCAACAAAGCTTTAATTTAACAAATAAACAGGAATCATCTGTACTATTCTTTGAAATATACAACTTTGGGGCTGTAATAAAACATTCAGGAGCACCTGCAATTAATTTAAAAACAAATAGTGTGACTAGGGTAATTTTAATTTATAATTTATTTATTTGACTTATACTGGATATAATTACAGTTATAATGCATTATTATTTTCATACAAATGTTAGATCTATCTAGTTTACATTTAAAGTGGGCAGATTGGTGTAATAATAGCATATACATTTTCTACTCTTAACAACAGCATGCAAAGTAATAGATACAGATGGACCATTGTCAGACAGAGCAGTTCTAAACACACTTTAGCTTACATTAAAATAGATGCGTGTGTTTTCCCTTTATCAAGACATTTATGCTGTGTTCAGAAGTTCTGCGAACACTACATTTATATAGTAAATCTCCTAAACTATTGGTGTGACTGGGTGGTATTTGTACACGGAGTATGATGTCGTACGATTTTGCTGGAAATGTTAAAAATAGGTGATTGCGGCTGCCTTGGGTGCCATTTTTTAAAGAAAATTTTCAAGACCACACAACTTTTCAAATTCTTTTTATGATTTTTATTTGTATTTTTGTGTAGAGAAATAGAAGTGAGAGAAATACTGGTGCAGAAAAAAGGAAGCAATTATATGAGCCTGTTTTGTTTGTGGCTAACAGAATGCTGAAGTGGCAGATTTGCAAATTTGTAAGCGAGAAAAGCTTAGTGTTCATCTTTATCAGCCAAAGTGGTTTCTTGTTAGCTGAGCAGCAAGCTAGAAAGCGACCGATTTTGACAACATAATTTACATCTTTGTATAAAACTATTGCTGGCAGCCGAACTAATTTGCGCTGGATTAGGTTGTTTGTCTCTGCTGCTGACTAACCATGCAATCTATCAGGGACCGTTTTCAAATATCACTTTTCAACTGTGCCCTTGAGAGGAGGAATTGATCGGGAATATACAGAGCAAAATTACTCCAATAACTTTATAGAAAAAACAATTACTGAATCCTACAGATGTGAATAATTCTAAAAAGCTGAAAGAAATGTAACGAATTTAGTTGTTTGTCTATCTTTAACATACACGTCCAATGTATTAACCAAAACCACACTTTGGTTTGTTGTTTTCCTGGTGCTTTGAACCTGAGAAAGGTTTGTGGTGCATATATAGTATATATAGTATAGTAGCATTCTGAAATGCAGTCTGGTTGGTGTTTGCTTTGCTACCTTTTCTCTTTGCTTTCAACCACGCTTTGCATTTCCTTCCCATAGAACCCATGGGAACGTTCTTTGTTGTGCAAGTGCAGAATAACTTTGCTAACTTTTCCAGCAAAATTGTCAGTTTGGCTTTGATAATGTGTATTACAAAAAGAAGTGCTACCAACATAAATCCATGCATACTTTATCATATAGTGTACATACAAACATACCACCAATTTTATAGCAGGGAAAAAAATTATGATTTTTTTATTGTTATGAATGTGGCAGTGTTTTCTTCCTCTCCTCTAAGATTATGGATGATAGAATAATATAAGGGAGGAAAAACTGGTTTTGCAACTGATAACCAATCCTCAGTCGTTTATAAGATGCTCTAGATTAGCTAGCAAACAAAAAACCATTAAGCACCTATTATTTTAAAGCAGTGGGTACATTTTTCATCACATTTCTCTGATGAATTTTCACTTGTGCATCCTGCTGGAGGTAATTAATTGCTTTCAGTTCAGAGGAGTAATAATGCAATAAATTATGCTGGTATTTCTTGTCAGGGAAGAATCATATTGCTGCTTCCTTACTAAAGCAGGACTAATAATAATCTAGCTGGAGTCACAGGCTTCAGAAAGTGCCTGTACCATTAAAATTTATGTAAGGAATCACAAGACTAACTACTCCCTAGAATTACATTAAAAATCTGATTCTTCTGTGGAAAAATGGCCTCTTGTGATGACAGCACAAGAAATGAGAGGCTGGTGCTGTGTCTTCGTGGATATTCCTTTTTTTTTGACCTTGGGCATGTTACTTAACCTGCTTATGCTTCAGTGAAACAAGGATGATGGTACTTGTGTTCACGTTGACCTTGAGGCTTGACTACATTAACATTTAAGTTGCTTGAGAATGTGAGGAACAGGAATCCAGGTAATTTGCTGTTTTGTGATTATTGATGAATACATCTGTGAGCATTATTCCCCTGGATTGCAATACTATACAGAGAATTCTTTTAGGCAACATTGTCATATAAAAATAGTTACTCAAACTTAAACATAAGTTAAATAATACTGTTGTTTTGGGTTGTGTTTTGAAGAAGAGTGTAAAAATGCATTAATGCCTAGAGAAAGGATTTTCCAAATAATACCCAGAGCAGAGCTGCTGTGCAGAGTGGCCAATGCTTAATTATCACAATGCTTTATTACCACTAAGGTAGCTTTCAGCCATGTTGATTTCCAGGTTTGCAGCCTGAGCAGGCAGGTAATATGTAGCATTGAGTGATGCTGCAGCTTCTCCCAGAAAGCAGCCTGGACGTGACTGCTGAGACAGACACTTGGAAATAATCCCCAATCTAAAGTTGCAGACAACTCTAAGGTTGGTAAGCCAAGTGGTTACAAGTAAAGAAATACTAAACTTGCATCCCTGTAAATACAACCTACTGTAAATTTTTTAAAAACTTATTTTTCAAGTTTTTTACCTTATTTGAAATCTTTCCTTCCTTTGGCTTAGCCAAAACTCTGTCATCTTGGCTTTGTGCCACAGTTGCAAATATGAATATGGGTAACTTTCTTTTTTTTTTTTAAAAAAAAAAAAAGACAGACAAAACCTGGAAATAATAAAGGATTGCATCACTGCATACTTATCAGGGCTGGAGTCTGTATAATGGATGTATACTGGAGGGACTAACAACTGCATGTACAACTTGTCATCCTTCATGTTGGATAGGTACAGGAAAAAGATCGAAAGGGAACATGTATTACCAGTCCTCTCCCAGGTGTTAACAGCAGACAAAAACTTTGGACCCCTTTTGTCAGAGTCTGGAATGAAGTTTGATGTAGTCAACACAGTGAAGCAAAAAGCTTTTCTTTCTACCTTCACACTTCACCTCTGTACCTTTCTGCATCTAACTGTTCCTCACCATTCCCTCTTCTGGGGTTCTTATTGAAGTCATCCTGGTTCCCATCTCCATGTCAGGTTAGTTTCTGTTGCCTCCTGGCTTTCTCTTCACTGGCTTACAAATACATAATTTTTTGGTTTCTTTGCTTGATTAATCCTGTTCTTGTTGGTGATTCCTTACTCAAGCTTCCTGAAACGTCGCTACTTTGTCAGAGTAGGGAGAGCAGAGCTTTGTCATCAGAGAAGACTGAGCTTGGAAAGTTAATTGGGAATATATTTCAGATTTCAAGAAAGTATGAGTTGAGTACCTATGATTTCCTCCAGAGGCTTTGATTTGATGAGACTTGAACAAAGATAGTAAGCATGCTAAGCAATTGATATTTAGTAAAGTTTTAAAATTACCCATAACCTAGACCAGAGGTACTGAGAATTAATTGCCACATTTGGCGTTCAGTTCCACCAATACCTTACTGTTGACCAAAGTATACTCCAATTTGTTCCAGTTTGGGGCCTTTTTTGTCAAGAATTACCAGATAGCTGAATGGTTACTCAAGGAATGGTAGTTTTATAATGAAACCTCAGTGATAGGAAGAGATCTGGCATTTCATTGCCCCTTTTGACCTACTCAGGGTTTCAGCTTGACCTTCTGTATTAGAGAAGCTTTTGTACTAAACCACTCTTTCACTTGTGTTGGAGCTACTGTTGTGCGCAGAACTGATAGCTGGTTGAATGGGATTCTTAGGAGTTGAGAGACACAGTTCTGCTGTCCTTTGAGGTTTTTTGTTTTGCCTGTCTTTTTGGGGTTGGGGGATTTGGGGGGGGGGGAGGGTATTTGGTTTTTTAATGAAAGATTATTACTTCTTCAGTGCCAGTGATGCCTGTACTGGCAGTATTTATACAGCTAATATCCCATTTGATTGTGAACTGAGTGGGACACTGAATAAAAATACCCCAGTAGTGGTTTTTTGCATGTATGATTGCTGCACTGTGTGTACTCCCTCTGCCATCTTTCCATGTAACATTCACCTCCCATTTTTCCTACTAAACTATTGCCTACTAGTTTTGTTTTAGTAGTAGTAATAACTTGCAAGATTTAAGCCTTCAGAACTAACAACATAAGCTTTCAGCTTGTGTGGTGAATATCTCATTTCCTGTGCCATTTTTCTGTGAGAAAGTTGTTCTGGAGGGAAGTGAACCCAGAGAAAAACATTTCCCCCTTTTTCTGACATGAAGGTGGGAAAAGTAAACTGTTGCAGTGAGACTCCTACATTACATACTGACAGTCTACTTCACTGCAAATGCCCATCCTTGCTGTGTTTTCCTTCACTCTTCTGTCTCTTGGACTATTAAAGAAAATATCACTTTGAAATGGAATACAGGGTTTTTAGGAAGATATTCCTCATACTTGCCAGGATGTTTTTCCCCTCTACCAACCCATTTTGTTTCACATAGATGCTCGAGTGAAATGCTTCCTTCTGCTGCGCTGCATCCTGATGGATGCTGCACCTTGTTAGGTTCAGCAAAGAGGCTGGAGCTGCACAACTTCACTGTTCTGCAGGCCAGTCTTCATATTTCATTGGGTTCTTTTCAATTTAAAAATAATCCCCCCGCCTTTTCATCGTTGTTTTCTGCTTTCTAGCTTTGGCTGTATGGTTCTATCAGTACTGCTTTATGACTTATGAGAGTAATTTGGAATTTACTTGGTGAGCGGGTCTGCAATCAAAATAGTTAATTTGCTTTGTTGCCCACTTTCAGAGAAAGGCTTCTGTTGATAGCTCTTCTGCTTAGCAACATCCTCTCACCCCTATTACTGGAAAAACAATAAAATCTTAGAGATACTTAGGTCTCAACCTAACACTGGTACTGTGTAGCATCAACCTTTCTGGTGACAAACTGTTCCTTCTTCTTGAGCTGCTACGTGGTACTAGAGAGCTCAGGGCAATAGACATGAAGTATTTGTCACAAAGGTGTTACCACTTGACTGTCTCTGTTGTAGAGTTGATGGCATTTTTAAAGTAGGTAAGACTTTAGCCAGCTGTTCCAAATCTTTGTATGGTGCAAAGCTTTCCACTTTTGCCACCTTCAATTTGAGCAGCTGTTAATGATTTTAACTTTTGACGTAATTATAGCTCTATTTTCAAAGTGATGATGAGATGTGGATTTTGGAAGAAGTTGTTTTCCCTGTTCCATACCAGAGATAAAGCCAGCCAATATTTATACCAGTCTTCCTGGGGACGATGTGATGAATAGGTTCCTCTGTGAAGACTGTTAACTTGCCTGTCTTCAGTTCATAGGACTAAATTTTCTTCTAGCTACTAGTGTGGCTTCATAGTAATCATAAAATGAGTCAGGAAAGAATGTTGAGATGAGACATCAATTGTACCCTTACCTTTTGACAGAACGTGGTTGCCCTCACTTTATTGATTGATGTCAGATGATTTATCAAGCCTAGTATTTTCAGTTACCTAGGTATTGAGTTAATTAATGTAGTGGTAGGCAGGAATCCTGCAAGTTGTTTGCAAATGGTGAAAAACATTTTAATAAAATTCCAAACTTTTTGCTTTTATGTGTTGTTTTTTTAATTCATGGTAAATAGTTTTGAACAATGTGATCTCAGTTACCTTACTCTGTAGAAAGAGTCTGTTGCCTTTCTGATCCAGCCTTTTAGCCTCCTAAAAATGTTACCTCATCCTTTAAATCCTACTTTGCCAGAGTGAGCAGAAGATCCTTTTTTTCCAGCAAATGCATCTATTCTGTGGCTGCTCATTTTAAGACTCTAGGCTGAGAATTGTCTCTGGTGTATAAAGCATACTGAATGGAGAAACTTTCCTGGGTTGCCAAAGCTATCGTTTCGTGAGCATGATAAAATGAGATACTGCTTTAAGTGAGAAGTCTGTCACTGCCCTTCCTCTCCCACGATCTGTCCAAGTTCCATATTAAGCTTCAAGCCCAATGCAGTGTTGTGAAAGTCAGGGTGTGCAGTTAACAAAGCTGAGGTGTAACATCTGCAGGAAAAATGTAGGTAAAGATCCTGTAATTGTCTTGAAAAAGGTTGTGATTTGGTGGAGATTCACAGTAAATAGGCAAAGCCCAAGCTTTCTCGGTGTCTTGTGCTTTCTCTTGCACTTGATGCATAAGACCAAAGATCAAAGATGCACCAGATCAAAAGACTCTTGGGTCTTTTTCTCTTCTTTATCAGCCATCTTCGTTTTGCAATGTGATAAGGGCTTCTCAGAGATGCTCTTTTACCATGGTGCTGGAGGGGTTGAGTAGAACCTGATCTCATTTGGCCAGTGTGGTTAGCCAAGGGCTCGCTGTTGCTAGCCAGCTCGGTCTCAGTGCTGACCTTACTGTAGGCTCTTTAATCTGTCAGGCTGTCATCTCCAATGGCATCAGTCAGGATCCCTTTGCCGGGCTGCTTGTTTCTAATTCTCTGCTAGCAAGTGTATCAAAATCTCATTCTGACAAAGAAGGTTCTTTAATGCTGTTGTTTATGCAGACAAATAGTTAAAATTTCACATCTAAAAGATTAAATATTGTAATCTCATAATTAGAAAAATGTTACATGATTTAACATAGCATTTTTCTATTTATGTAAGTGACAACTAATGGTTTCTTTTTTTCTCCTAGCTTTAGGAAAGATTCTTCAACTTTGTAATTTTAAAACATTTTCTCCTACACATGTCATTGTTCTTTTTAATAGGATCTGCCAGAACAACTCTGAGCAAAAGCTCTGCATTTTCACATTATTATCTCATTGTCTATCCCTAGTGTTATAGCCTTACTGTGACTTCCTAACTAATCAGCTATTTCAACTTTCATTCCATAAGCTTTATGTCTGAGTGTAATTAAATGAGCATTAAGTCCTTTTTTTACTAGCAAAGCCTGAAAGTTCTGATATTACAGTAATAAGTGTGAAGTGAATTTTGAATGGCATTTATATCCTTTCATGGGCTCTAAATGTTTGATTTGCATAACTAGTTAAAATGATATCAGAGCAGCATATTGATTTAATTCCATCTCAGAAAACTGTTAATTAATAATGATAATAAATGTGTCAGTCCTTTATTATCTGCTTTGAATTGGTGATGATGTCTATATTAATACTACTTCAGTAATAGACCTCTGCTGGCTATTGTTGGCAAAGCTTTGACGGCTTGAATAACTAGCAATCAGAATTTATAAAATTTATTACAGATCAGATTTTAAAGGAATAGTCATTTTATCACGTGTAATTTTATTAACACCTACTACTTAACATTTTATTTAAATAAATCACTAGGAACAGAAACTAGCAAGGCATTTGAGCAAAAAAGAGGTTTTAATTTCTTAAACTTTTTTTGTCCTTGCAAGTTAGATTTTAATGAGTAAGCACACTCCCTTCATGTGAAGGAGATAACTGAAATAAGGAAAACTGAAATGTGCATAGTTAATATTTGAACAGAATATCTTTCTAAAACCTAAATATACCTTTTGTGGAAAAGAGATGTTTGGTCAGCAGAGGTTTTCTTTTTATTGTTGTTATTTTGCTGTATGTTCTTTTTAATTTTGTTGTGATATGTCTTTGAGTCATTCTTATTTCTGAATGAAATTAGATTATCTTCTATTAATTTTTTTTTGCTACCACTGTTTAGTCTTAAAAAAGAATTGGTTTAAGGTCATACTTTCCTTTTTCTCTTTTGGAAACTGGCAAGAGTGCCTTATTCTTCCTATGTAAGACTGAACTTTGGTTTCTTTTTTAACAAGGAAAATTGACTGTCCTAATATTCAGAACCACTACCTTACAGAACTGCACTGCAAGTGACTAGAAAGGAAAGTACTCAGCTTTTAGCAGCAGATAATGTTCTGTACATTCTTTTTTAGATGAGGAAATATTTAGGAAGTTGACTTTGGTGGTGTGTGATTTGCTTTGCATGGACCCTTGCTATATGTTCTGAATCAACTTTTTAAAAAAGAAAACGTATCTTCTCTCTTAATGTTTGTTACTTTCCTTGCAGCTGGATCCTTGGGCTGTTGAATTTTTATATATGTGTTAATTTGTACTAAAAACTGTCTAATCTGAAAGGATTTGGGCTAAAAACTACAGAAGCAATTCAGCTGCCGATAAAACTTAATGTTAGCAGTACCAAATTAAAGACTTGCCTGCCAACTTTAATAGTCTGCTTGCAATTTTGATCACAAAATTATAATTCTCATGTATCTGAAATGTTTGATTTCTTACCATGCCTTTGAAAATTCAGGAATTAATGACCTTTCCTTTAGCAGAACACTTGTCATGCAGTGCTGTGTGGACAGTAGTAAACTTGCTCTGATGACCATATGAAATTGGTTACGTAGCACCAAACCTGAGCTTTAAAATTCTGTTGGGAGGAAGCTAAAAGCACTGTAAGGAAAGCCAAATCCAGATGTTTCGAGTAACATCAAATTTCTGGAGACTTTTGGTTTTGTTTGCACAACTGTGATGGTAGCTGTGACAACAAAACTATCTTTCTTTTTTGTTTTGTTTTTACAGTGATAGTGTATGGCTATCAAAAGATATGCATAAAAAAAGGGAAGGGTTTTTATATTAAAATTTTGAATGTAACTAGTGAAACTCTTTGTGTTTCTGGGAAAATGCTACTGAAAATTCATTGTTTTCTGACAATTTTTGCTTAACAATTGAGGTATGTTTAGAAAAGCGTTGATCTGATTTTACACAATGGTAGAGTAAAGCTCTTACTCAGACTTCAGATGTAACGTTTAACCAGCACTGTAATATGTGGTGGTGACTCAAATGAAAATACTGAATCTGTCTTGAAAAGGATGGGTAGAAGAGCACAATTTGAATGGTGATTGCTCAAAGTTTCTACTAATAAATGCAGATTTTAGAAAGGATCCACCAGTCTCCTACACTGTGTTTCAAATATTGAGATCCAAATCCATCCTTATATCAGTGTTGACAGATGGTGAGTACGTCTTCCATGGATGTCTTATTCTTCCTCTTAAGAAGCTCTGATCTGTTCCCTGGTGCTCCAGGAAGGCAATATCATGTCCGTCTTTGTCAGATCACACTCATTCACCCCTGATTCACTGCTGATTTAAAGATTCTTGCTCTCCAAAGAATGGGAATTTGGTTGATTTCCACTAAATGCTTTGGCCACCTTTTCATGGTGTTGATAATTTTAATTTGATTCCTTTTCTGAAAGCCTTGCTGAAAAGTTTGTTGGCCTTTGAAGCCAGGAGAGGGAGAGTGTGGAAGTCTAAGAATAGAAGCAAAATGTTGTGTTATGTTTCCTTTGTCAATGGGTTGCCCTTTTATGTATTTTCTTAAGTTCCTGACAAGATGATGTATTTTGAGATGAATAGCCATCAGTTACATTTAAAAAGGCCTTTTCTCTTTCTTTACTGCTTTTATAAATGACAGTGATCTTAAGCAGTATGACTAGGTCTCCATATGCTCTTTATAGAAATTATAACTCATTTTACAGAATTTGTCTTTGCTATATTTATTTGAGGCAATGTTAAGCAGAGACCACTGCAGCAGCCTGATATAATGAGACACAGAGAATGTTATTAGCAATTGAAACTTCATAAAGGTAATAGAAGGGGTTTAACTGTCCATGCTGGAGTTTATCTGGAACTTTGGAGTTAAAATCCCATCTGGTTTTTTTTGTTGGTGTTTTGTAGTTTTCTTTGTTTTGTTTTGCTTTTTCTTTTTTTTTTTTTTAATGCCATTATTAAACACTTTATAGCTATAAGCATCAAGAATCTTGATTTATTGAATCATGGTTTTGGGTTTCTTTCCACTAAAATTTTACAACCACACTCTCACAATGTTGATCCAGACTAGGTGAGGAGGCACAGCTAGACAATGCTTTACATAGGAAATGATTTTAACTTAACTTGCACTTCATAAAAAAGAAAAACTGTATAAAACACAACCACCCACCCAACTCCCCCTCCCTAAGTCTTGATGCTTCCCCCCCACCCCAATTTTCATGCATGCTGAAATATATTTATGGTTTTCTCCACTGGTATAAATCAGATGTAGGTGACAATATATCCAAATAACCTCTTTGATGCATGGTTTTTGTTAATAATTATGTGCTGCTAATAATTAACAGGTGTGTGAAAAAATGAATTAGTAATGAGAAGAGAGTTTGTAAGCCGTCTGTTATCATCCCTTGACAAATGCAAGCAAGGGCATAAGCTGAATACAAAGGCCCTTGATTATAGTTTAATGGGATTTGATAAGTTAACCCCTTTTGTCACACAATGATGCTGAGCTTTTATTGTGGGAAGTTTGCTGTCTGATAGTAAAAACATCTTTTTTTTTTTTATTTTTATCCCAACCTTCTTAAGAAGAAAATAGTAAAATGTCCAGGGTATCTGCAACTTAAGATTCCAAACTCTGTTTCCACAAAATGACTTGTGAAGGTTTGAAAATTTTGTGCAGTAATCATTCAGTAATCACAGTTACTGAAACAGAAGCTTTTATGGGCTCTTCCTCAAATTATGGGAGCAAGTGGATCCATAAACTGCCTTAGATATTGCCTGAATTTTGGTCCTTCAGACAAAGAACCCTTGCAACCATCTGCAAAAGAGATAATTGTTCCAGGGAAACACAAAGGTTTCACAAGTTGCAGTTGTGGTCTCTTAAGCATGAAAACCTTGACAGAAAGTACAATCTTGATTCTGGTGTGGCTTCTTAGAAAATGCTTAGACAAATCTTGTTTTCAAGAGCTGGGGGCCTGGTTTAACTGTGCACATCTAACCAGTTGCTGTTTGTGGATAATATTAACAGACAAATGATGCAAATTGAATAATTTCAAATTTTTCTCTCAAAAGAAAAAAACCTGTTCCTTATTTCCCTGGGCAATTTTGTCCAACCTTTGTATTGTTTTGGCTTACCTGGTATTGGTTTTTATAATGATTATTTTATGGTGCTTTAGTTGACTGCTTTTCTAAGGTCCTCTCTTTCTGTTCTACTGGTTTCAGTTTTCAATAGGCCTCTTTGTCTTTAAATGTGTGGTGTATGTGTGTAAATAACCATTTGACTTAAGAACTTGAAATTAAGATACTAAATTTATGATGGAAGAATGTCTGGAAAGCATTGTACTATGCTCATGACCGTTGACTGGCTTGAAAAATATAATAAACTTTACCTAAAAAGAGACCTGGAGCTGCAAAGCTGAATGGCTGCAGGCACTTCTATTCACTGTTTAAAATATTCACTTTTGTGTTGAGAGACAATCAAAAAAAGCTACTGCATTGTTGATGCTATTCCAATATTGTCATCTTTGCTGGTAATAATAGATAAGTGAAACATTTGGAAAGTGATTTATAATGAGAGAAAGAAAAGCTTAGAGGGTTTATGAAACTGGGACTTGCAGATATAGAGAGGACTATAGTCTGCCAAACCTTAGTTTGGAACCATTGGATCTGAGACATGGTAGTAGGAGAGATATGTCACTTTTTGGCGCAGTAGCTTTGTGTTGAGTCAACAGCATCTTTTGGGAAGAGTCTGGAGAAAAGATCTTGTATTCTAAAATTCTTCGGAAGAAAGCTACCCTTGAAAATTCTCCAATGCTGATTAAATTTTTAATGTTTCATTTGCAGATTCTCCCGTTTCCTTCATAAAGTCTCTAGCAGAAGGTCATCTGTGATTTGAAAGATAGATATTAATATTTTCTGATGAGTGCTTTTTCATTGTGTGTCAGTTGATGGAATATTACAATTTTATTCTAAAGATGGTGTGCTGTCTGGTTAGATAGAAGATAGAAGACAAGATCAACATATAGTACCTGAAATCAGTGACTGCAGTGCTTGGAGGCATGCTATTTATCCTTCATGAACTCTTCTGAAGCATGAAGAGCTTTGCTGGCTAATTAAATGACCCATCCTGGCTTAAAGACAGTCTTTTTGGATCTTCATCTAACATAGAAGTTGTATTCAGTAACATACTGCGTTAGCATTCCACTTTTTTGGGAATAGATAATTTTTCTGAAAATTAGGTGTTCTTAAATATTCTGGAGATTTGTGAGGGCTTCTCCTTTGCTATTTGAAGTCTGGATCTGACTCTCTTGCAATTTGGCATTCTTACATTTGTGTTCGTTAACAGAAAGGAATTCCAAGCTGCTTAGCCTGAAACTTGGGCATGTTTGCCATCTTTGTTCCTTTTTCAGAATACGCTTTTCCGTGATCCTTTTGGGGAAGAGGAATCTGCCTAACTCATTTGCTTCCCAGAACTGAGAGGCATGACGTTGCACAAGACTGCATTGCACTGTGGTGCTGTTGGAAACCGTCACTTTGTCTTTTTTCAGTTGAGTGGCATCATTTTCAGAAAGTGACAAAAGCTCATACTGATCTGTAGCAGGGTCGGCAGGACCGAGCTGCCCATTGGGAAATTTGGTCAGTCTCCATGGTGGCTTGTTGCATGGACTTAGTTTTGTGCATCTATCTACAAGTTAGGTTGCTTTGGTGGCAGCGAAGTGACAGTTACTGCTGGTAGGTCTGTGATGTGATTGTGTTCTATGACTTTGTAAAGTTTGTTGAGAAAGAGTGTGTGTGTGTGTTGCTAATCTCTGAATGCTCTCTGAGAACTCCCTGTACAGATAATGAACCAAACCTGCTCAAACCTACTTGAGCATCAAAACGAACGCTCACAGTTGCAGTTTGCTGTGTTTGTATAATATACGCGGTGAACGGCTGCTCTTCAGCCCTTTATTACCACTGCTTTTGCACAGTGAACTAAAATATCCTTCTCTTTATCTTCAATTCTTCATTTCCCTTTTTTTTATAAACAACTTCCCGAAGGGCAGCCTTGCATTTGTTAACTAGTGTTCAGTGACTGGTGCGTCAGCTCAGCTGTGCAACATGCCAACACTAACTGCTCCTAAATAACATCCATTTGCATAGTGCATTGAGAGCTGTGAACTCTCCTCTCATTAAGTGTGTGAGAACTCTCGCTCAACCAGAAACACTAAAAATTGAGCTGCACTCCTGTGGGGTTTTTCTACTGTGAGCTCTTCCAGTGCATTACACCACTATGACACTTTCTGGGGTGACTGATATAACAACGTTGCAATGAAGGCAAGGATTAATCTAAAGGGATTGCCTGCTTTGGCTTCCTTTTTAAACTGTTTCATATGCTCTCCCCCTTACTCTGTCCTCTCATATGTTTCTTGATGTGGGAACTTAATGTTTTTGGTGATATTTCAACAGTAATCGGTTAATGGTGGAGTAAGGAGGAAGTGAATAATCTATTGAAAACACCCCATTGCCAAATTCAGCACTCTTGAACTTCAGTTTTGCAGTTCTTTGTGTGAAATTATGTAGTGATGTCCAGCCATATTTTATTGCAAGTTATGTTTTGTAATACTTGAGCAATATATAACTGTGATCAATGTTGTGACCTCAGGGAAATTGCTTATATAATTACAGAAAGTTTACAGTAGTAAGACAAGGAATGGGAGAAAATATATCACTGTAAAATATAAATATGTTTAAATTACATTTAGGATTTGGAATAGTTCCTTGCTTGTGTTTTACAGAGTAATCTGTGATTTAAATCAGGTTTAGTTGTGGGGTTTTTTTTCTAAATTGGGTATTATAAATCAAGAGTAGTTGCTGCATATAGCACACAAGAGGATTTCTTATACATTTTAATGTTGCATAAGTAAGAAATACCAGTAGTTCAGCAGTAAAATTGCAAATGTAAGCAAAAGTGAAGATTTTTTCTAAATTTAACTAGGTTGCATTTGTTTAGTAAACTCTAGCTATAATTTACTGTTTTATTGCATTTGCTGTTGAGAACTTGCTAGCTCTAAAAAGTGGCGGTGGGGGCGGGGAGTAAAGGAAACAGCTATGTTATAATTGCTCTGGAGCTGGGGGGAGTAGATAGAAGAGGGGAAAATACTAAACAGTCTGTGTACAATAGCTTAAAGTAGAGAAAATAAATCTTGGCAAGATAATATGCTTCTGTAGAAGTGTTTCTTTGAGACTAAGGAACTTCCAGTTATGTGCATTGTGAATTTGTGTGATAGCACAATTCTTAATAAAAACATCAAGCTCAAGAAGTTGTAGTTATGCCCTCTGAAGACTTTGGAGACATGAAAGATAAGAGGCGGCTTTTCTTATTAGTGAGTTTCAGTATATAAAAAATAGAAACTCAGGTAGTTATGCTTTAAAACACAATAAACACCTTTTTTTTTTTGTAAGACAGAAGGTTTAAAACTTGATTTGAATTTGCTCTATGTCTCTGCGTATGCATGTTTTATCTCTAGCTAGATTTCTATATATCTTGATCTGTTAATATAAAACCTGGCTTAGTTTAACTGTGGTTTGAAAGAAGTGAACGCTGGGATTGGGCTGGATGATGTTGATTAATAGGTGTGCGAGGGTGAAAGACTCCAGGGCCAAGCAGTAGGTCCATCTTGGTGGCATCTGATGTTGATTGGCTTTGTCCTGCGCGGCTGCGCTGGAAGAGCGGACATTAAGATTAAGTGATGCTGTCGTGTTGAGGAGCGCTGCACTGCATCATTCTGGGAAGAGACAGCTGTGGTGGTTAATCCTTCATCACCAAGGGAGTGCTGCCAGCAGAAAGATATACAGCCAAAGATAACCCTCCATAACTTGTGCTAAAGATCAGAAAACTTTGAATTCACATCCATCTGCTTAGTCTGGGGTGAAGATGAAAGATAGGCAGAATAGGAAATAAAAAAAACTCCTGTGGGATTAATCTTAGACACAGTATGCAGCACACGCTGAAAAGGCAGGAGCGAAATTTTTACATGTATCTTAAAAGAACTGGATCATTCAGAACCCAGAAATTTAATTTTATTTCAGTTGCTGTACTGCTCATATTCGTGATACTCTTTTAATATGTACACCACATCTTGCCTGGAAGCAATTCAAAGATGCTGGTGTTCATAGTGTAGGGTTTAAAAAAGGCAAGTGTCTGTTTGATGCTGTGCTTCTGACTGAATGGTGCACAGGAAAGGAAGACAATGGAGCTTTCAGTGTAATCCGTGATAGAGAACTTAGTTATTTACTTTTATACTTAGAAGGTCAATTCCAAATTATTATACGTCAGATGAGGATATATTTTGTCTTGAATGGTTGTGAATAGAGGCAGCTATATTGTTAAGCATAATTTATTCATGCAAAGTGAGAACCATTACAAAGACTAGCTCAAGATGTCATCTTTTGGAAATTAATTGATATGAAAGAATAAGATAGCCATGAGAAAAAAAATATGTGGAGTAAAGGGGGCAATGCGCTTTTTGTTATTATCCTGGTGATATTGCTGTAGGGAAAATGGATTGTTTCTTTAAGTGGATGGGTGGTTGGGTGGTATTGGTGGGAACAGAAGACACCCCTGTTCCAGCCTCGGTGCTCAGAGGAGTGGAAGGTCGGTGATGAGCAGGAGCAGCACTCGTTGAGCCTGGCCTTGGGTCTGCTGCTACTTCAGCTGGTGTTTGGCAAAGAGTGGTTTGGTGAACCTTGTGTTGCCTGTTTAATGTCTGTGTGCTATAGGTTGTCACAAACAACTGAAATAGAAGTTAGTTGCTTAGGTGGTAAAAAGGCTTAGTTCCTGTTAACAAAGTCCTTTTAATTAAGTCCCTTCACAGAAATATTGATGCTTAGACATACAGTTCCAGTGATGCAAGTTTCTTTTCTATCTGGGCATAGTGAAGCTACACGAAAACCTTTGACTCTTGGTATCTAAATACTTAATACCTGGGGCAGATTATCTGTCCTAACTTGTCTAACTCATAAGGAAATGGATTCTTAGTCAATAACCATGGGAATTAGCCACCTGAATGCTTGAAAACCCAGAGGGTTCAGTGTTCCTGCAGGTTGGTGTTTCATATGTTGCAATTACTCCTCCACCATACTTTGTTCAGAGGCTGGGAATTTTTAGCACAGTTAGAGTCCTGATAAAGAACATGTTTTCATATGGGCTTTTGAAAAATCCTCCCCCTACTCAACATACCAAGTCCTTCTGCTCTAGAGCCATGGGTGCTTCAGATAGAGTAACTGCATTTTATCAAAGCCAAATTTTCTTTAGAGTTTGTCTAGCTAGAAAATATATCGTGACTGTTTCTTTCTTAAACTATTAGGTATTGTTGTCTTACAGTGTTAAGGGTGATACTTAGTTGTACTTTGATGGAAGAGTTTTGGTTGGAACCTGCTGAAGTCCCTTAGATGAATAATGCTCTGGGTATAGGTTGTCTTGGATTAAGAAACCCAGAATGAGAGCTGTAGTAAATCCATTGATGTCTTCTCAAGTGTGTAACGAGATAGTATTTTAGTTTCTGTTTTTTATTGAGCTTATTCATTTTCCTATAATCATAAAAATACCAATTAAAAGAGAAGAACGTTTCATCATTTGCAGAGAGAGAGTTTTAGTTGTATCAGCAAAGTGCCCCTCGAAGCCATCTGCACTTCTTGTCTCTCACGCTTGTGCTCTCAAAGGTAATAAATCTTGTTCTTGCCTTTTCTTTTTTTCTGAAATACTTGTATTAATCTTAAGAATTGGTGTTTCTTGATAAATTCATCGTACAGATGAATCTTAGGTTATGACACCTCTCAGGTAAACGTGTAATATATATTAATGTGTCATTTGAATTTAATTAGAAATAATGAACCAATAAATACCACTTGATATCATATGGGACAAGTATTTCTAAGCAGGCTAAGTGTGTTAGTGAGTTAATGTAACATTTTGGCAAAAGACCTAATTACTTTAGTATCTGCATTACAGTATTAGATTAGAAATCAAAATGTTATAAGTGAAATAGAAAAAATTAAAATTTGGACAGGTTTACATATGGCGAGGAAGAAGTATATAAGCATGCAAATACATGAAAAATGATCACTACCTTTTCTTAATAACTAACTGTTCTGCAGATTCACCAAAGGAAGAATAAAAAATAATGCCCACATTGTATCACTGTGGGTATCATTGTGCCACTCCCACAGGAGTGATATAGGATGAATATAAGGAGACTTTTTCTCACAATAAATACTGTTAAATACAGGAAGGGGCTGCAAGGTGCCTAAGCTTGATTATATCTACAAGTATGGGATGGATGAGGTGATCTTTGATCTTTTGAAATCCATTTTTAGTCTTGCTTTCCTCTAATTTTTAATTTGGTGATGACTTAACTTTGCCTTTTAAAAGTTCTGGCAGTTTAGAGGTTAATGAAATGAAAAATTTTTTTATACGTTCATATATCTTTCCAAATCCAAATATTTGATAGAACACAAGTTGAAGTGAGCCAACTTGTTCACAATGAACATTAAAATGCCAACAATTAGGAAGGAATGGGTTAATACATTGACTAATGTTGTAGGTTTATAAGAACTGGCCCTTCTCTTTGTTCTTTTTTATCATATACATTTATCATGTTCAACCTGGCAACTGAAGCAAATAGCTATTTAAGTTGTAAAAAATGAATCACTGTGCAATTTCTTGAGCTGTATGATATAACCAAGCCTAATAATATTATACAACAGAAGTTGTAATCCTTGGGATATTTTGCTCCACTTTTAAAATAGATATAAGTTTTTAAAATGAGCCATGAGCATTTGCTACTATCTCTATGGAAAACCAAAGAACATTCAGATGTGTTTAATAAAGCTGTAATTTCCTGTCCTAACTGGTAAGTGAGGACTAATAGTGAGTGCTTACCTTCTGCTGCTGCATAAACCCCAGTATATTTAGAAATGGTTGAACTGATGGATTGTGTGAAGATTTGGGATGCAGGCTCTTTGACTTAAAAGCATCTTAATAAGTACCAGAGAAAAATAAAAGTTTGAGCTTTCTCTTTAAAAGGAAAAAGATGCTGCAGGATGTTCCATCCTCTCTGCAATGTAGACCAAAAGGTAAAAACTAGTATGTATTTGTAATGTCAGCATATTTTCACACTGCTGGATGTTGCATGTTTACAGCTGGTTCTGATGCAGCTGTCAGGGTATAATTGATGAGCATCATCATTTAAAGTGTAAAAGAAAATGTCTTGGCATAGAGGGACATGATAAAGTGCCATCTACCAGGCATTGTGGATACATCTGGTCACCATTTCTTTTTTCTCCTCCGTCTTTGCCTCTCTTTGCTGCCCTTGCCAGAATCTACAGAAGTCATCGGGAGCAGCTCAGCCCAGCCTCCAGCCTTCTAATATCACTTTGGTAGTTGTCAGATCATATGAAATGTCAAAATTCATGTGGCCTTCATGAAGAGATATATTTAGTACAGCTGCTGCATACCTACGTAGTACCTCTGACATTGACATATTAGTTATGCTGTCTTTTGCAATCTGATATCTTTAAATTTGCCACCTTGTTAAGTTTTGATTAATGTGATTCCATTTCACTAAAGTAATTGGCTTGGCCTGTTGTAGAAAATAATCAGCCTTTCTACGGAACAAATGCTAGAACATGCTAATGAGGGAGTGAGTTCGTTAAATTGATGGCGTGGAGTGACAGTTATTAATGATTGTTATGATAAACAGACGAGTGCGAATTGGGATGAGTTGGGCAAAAGTGACAGTTTAAAAATAACGTATATTGGAAAGTACTAACGAAGTAATATACTGTTAGGAAAACAATCATGCAAGTTGTCAAGGGAAGAAGTGTAATTATACAGCTGCACGAGCTGCCTGGGAGGACAGGGACCTGGCTGATAATGGACACGTTTTTTGTTGGCAAGGGGAAAATATGTTATGGCAGAGAGGAGTACAGATTGATAAATTAATTGGCCTTTCTCATTGTTCCAAGAGCAAACTTGGCCAGCAATAGCCAAGCAGATTAGGTAAATAAATGAAGTGACCAGCTCTTCCTCTGCATCTGACCCATTCCCTGCCCTTTCTTTTTAATCTACCTATGCGTGAACTGCCAAGTCCAACAGCCTAGGGTGGCAGTGTTTGCATAAATATATCTTGCCTGGAAATTATCTATAGCTTTTAAAAAATGAGATGCTTTGTATTACAAAGAGTTTTGTCTTAAGATGAAGGTTAATTATAATAAGCCATCAGCTTTATGCAAAGCAGTAGGAAAGCAAGATGGAGACTGCAAGTGTGCTGACTTTTAGGATGACCTCCCTCTTCTTTAAAAGTAAAATTTAGAGAGTTGTCCATCTGAAAGCTAACGAGAAAAGAAAGGAAGATAGTCATTGCTAGTAGGGGTGTTTTGGAGGTAGAGGTGTGGTGCTACTTCTGCTTATTGTTGCGTAAGTTTGGTGCTAAATGGCTTGAGGTTGTTGGCTGAAGGAGAAAGACATTTGTATCTCTGAGACTGACAGCACTGCCATACGTAATTCAGCTGTCAGATTGCTTGTGCAGTTGATTCAGTGAAAGAGCAGAGGATAAATGTGGAATATTATCCTAATAAGTATAAGGAGATATAAAGTAAGTAGGCCATTTAAAAAAAAAAAAGTAAAACAGACATCAGAAAAATTCTCTATAGAGAGTGATACTCCAACTGCTTATGAAGGTTGGCATTAATAAGAATAGTAGGTAGCACAGCGTGGATCACTTCAGTCCCTGCTCTAAGGCAGAGGATTGTGGGGATCTGAGCAGTCAGTGCTGTTCCAGTTCTTTTGCTTACGTGTTTATGCTGCCTCGCATTTAAATATTACCTTTCCTCCATGGAAATGTGAGCAAATTGCCATATTCTTCAAAAAGACGGGGGAAGTGATTGTGAAAATGTTGGCTAAGAGAAAGCGCCGTCATCACTGTCGAGTTCCAGCTGCTCAGGACACACCAATGAATAGAAGATGGAGAAGAGTTTAGATTTTATATGACAGGCTACAGCCATATCAGCACTGACTGGAGCCTGTAAAGTGCTTACTTAGCCATTTTGCTAGAGGTTTTACTGGATTCAGCTTGGTCTTGGTCTTGCATGGGCTCCAATAATCGTGTTACCTATTCCTTGTGACAGCCCTCAAGAACGTGATCTGTTCGCTAACCTTGCCATGTTTCTTTCACTGCTCTTGCTTTCCAGTTTTCTGCCATAAGTACTGGTTTGTATAGTCTTAGATTTGTGAACACCGGTTCACCAGATACAATCATCTAACCAAAATGAGCAAGGATATTTATCCCCTTTATCTAATAATTAAGTCTCTTTCCTTTCATAGTTTTTTATGGGTGAAATCTCACCAGTCCTTGATTTTCACTGTTTGTGAAAGGAATAAATAAATAAATTAATTTTAGTTTCCACAGACATTATAATTTTCCTAATAGTGTCATAGATTCAATGAGTGTCAGGTATAGCTTAAGAAACTGCTAATTTAAATGCAATTTATTGTGTATAGATTCTATCATGCTGAACTTCACTGCTCAATTCAGAACATGCAAATCAGTGACTAAAATGCCTTTTTTAAACAAAAAATGGACCAATTTCCAAATTTCTTTGTAACAGAGAAAAACAGGCATTACATTCCAAACTATACTGCACTTCTAGATGATGAAGTGTTGTTTTACCATCATATTATTTCTTGAAGAGCTTTATGCATTAAACTATTACCTAAGCCTTAGCTTTCAAACTAGATTATAAAGGAGAAGCAACCTTAAGAAAATTTTCAACACTGGCAATTTTGCTTCTGGCTCTCAACAAACTCTGTTGTTTGTATTTTGCTTACATTGCCAAATGCTTGATATAGGCCCTTAGTTTTGTCTAGTCTAGTGGTGGTGTTGCTTCTGGTCTCTCTGACTTCTATGATGTGCCTGCAGTGCCATTTTAGTCTGGCTTAAGGTTTAAGGAAGAGCACCTCTTCTGCTCTTCCACATTTATTGAATTGCATTTTGCTCTGCAGACTCTCTTATTTTCTAATGGAGCTGAACTAGAGGATGTTCTTCAGAGGTGCATTTAATGTACTCTAGCTGCTGCTGAGCAGTCAGTCTATGGAAACAGACTGCATTAAATACATATTAAAATCCTCCAAAATTCATCTAATACCAGACATGGGGGATTTTAACATCAGATGTTTTACTTTGGAGATCTGCTCCATTTGGACCTCACTTTTGGTCTTATAGTCAGTCTTGATAATACTTTAGAGGGAATCTTGATGTGACATTGTCGTTCCTTTGGCTTTTTACTTAATCCCATTTTTTCTCTCTCCCTTTTGGCCTAACTACACTGCTCATTCTGTCTGGTGAATGGATCACTACTATTTTATTTTGGGACTGCGTCTGGTCAAGGTGGCTTGAGGCCAACTCTTTGGTTTTAAACTTTACTTTTTTCCATCACACTTCTTGATCTTGACCATCTACTTGTATGTTAAAAATTCCTTTTTGATTGAGAATACCTAAAAGATACTTGTTTTTTGTTACTGAATTTGTCATATTGCCTCCTCTGTTAACCTGTTAGATTTTTTATTATCAGAAATGATGTTAGTAATTTAAATTATTTTTGTCTTGAATAAAACTTATCCTTGAAGGAACTTATAATTCCTGTCTTTATGGTTTTTATTTATTTTGCACAGATGAAAAATAATAAATTGCTAATTTAATCTGAACAGCTATTTAATATTTATAGCATTTAATGTTTACACAGTGAAAAGTATTTACCTTCCAGGCATTTTTAAAAAATCTCTAGGAGACAAGTTTTCTATATATTTTTATTTTAAAGTAAAATCTGCATTTTCTAGGTTACAGTTACAACATTAATAACAGCTATTTCCCTAAGCAGAGATGTTGAAAGATTCTACAGCTGATCTAAAAGTTGTGAAGAGAGAGGCATTTATTTTGTCCTTATTCTGAACTGTACAGGTGTGGAGAAACCTCATGCTTTATTTGTCATGGTATAACAAGGATTTAGATAGCGAATGGGAGGTTGTTTTGAGTTGTAGAAGGCAACATTAGGTGGCATATGGTTCATAAGGTGAATCCAGGCTGTGTCCAAACAATATGTGTAAATAATTTACATTGATATTAGCAGGAGTCACATATCCTCAAAGAACAGCATGTTATTGCTATGCACAGATTTCTTCTTCTGACAATAGCTTTGCTTTGTGCTTATAGACACCTATTGTACTAATTCTTTTAAGGTAGTTGTGGCATATTTCTCTGAGGTTTTACTTTTTTCCTTATGGGGAAATAAAGCATGTATTTTTAGGTTGTTACCTATGGAGACTGAACCTGGATGAGTTAGTTCCCATCTGGGAGAGTGCATGGAGCTGGTGCAGGTAACCTCCCTGAGGTATCCAGATTTGGCCAGAGGGAAGGTCCCTGCCAGCCCTGGCTGTAGAGGGGCTGCAGTGTGACTCTGTGCTACACCGAAGAGAGATTGGCTCAAAAAACAGGCAGGAAGAAGCCTAGTGGTGTTGGAGAGAGAGAGCTTTATCTGCAAAGGAAGACCTGTCTATTCTGTGGACACCAGGCAGGCACCAAGTGTGGTTGTGTAGGAAAGCAGCAGTGGTTATTTCAGGTATTTGTAGAGTCACGAGGTTGGAGCAGACCTGTCAGGAGGGATGACCTCAAGGGGAACTGCTCCAAAAAACTATTTTTCTTTCCTCAAGTGAATAGAGAGATGGTGGTGCTTCCAGTTCTCCTACATCCAGTATTCGAGATCCCTTTAAGAGTAGCAAGTAGTTACTATTAGATGAACTGACAAACAAGTCAGTTAGGCTGGAGGAGAGGCTGCAATTAAGAGCTGGGGTGGCTTTTGCAGTTTACCAGCCTAAATTCTACCAAAATGATTGCTTCAGGCACACCCTTGGCCCCCCTTCCCTCAGGACTATCCCAGTTGCTTCCACCTAACATTTTAAAAAGAATGTGCTGGTTGGAAAATGATCACTCAGTCCTTTCAACTGCTTCTCTGAGCTACTTTTATGCTGTGCTAAGCCAGCAGGTTAGCTCTATTCACCACCTCTGTGCTATAATGAAATAATTATTAAAATAATGAAAATAGCCTACAATTAACTTAGTTTAAAATGGCAATAAATATGCGGAAAAAGAAAAGTCAACCATGCCTTGAAAAGTGACTGGTGGCCAGTTAGTCATCCTTTGGTTGTTCAGGTATGGTCTTACTTTTATATATACAAACTGGGAGAAGAGCTTTGAGGAGACACAATAAGAGTCTGATGTGAGAGAAGTCACAATTGTGCAAGAAGAGTTTTACTTCATCGTAGCTGCCCCTTCAGGCCCCTTGCCTGTTATCTGGTGTGGACAAGGGAGTTTTACTTTATATAGTACAGTGGACTATATATCCTCTATCTGCTGAAATCTTTTAAGCCCATTTTTTGGGCTTAAAGCTAAAAACCTTAACAACATTTTCTTTTTTCTTTTTTTTTGGGGGTGGGTGGAATGTGTGTGTGTGCTGTTAGTAATTTGGATAACTTGTGCCAAAGTCTGCTAAGTACTTTTGATGATATTTGATGAGTCAGATCTGTGCCTTCCTAACAGCTATCAGCTCTAGGCAGGTATGTGCACCTGTGGGTTAATGACAATATGGAGGCAACTGTTGAATTTGTAACAGACACAGGTGGTTTATTGCAGGCATTATAGGGTACTTTCGTCTTCCTGGTACCTCCTATTTATCAACAGTAAAACAGAGAAATCCTAGAACCAAAATAAAATCAAGTTAATCTACATTTTTTGGGAAAAAGGCTGTTTCTTTAAATGACCATAGTACGGAGTATGGCTATGTAACAAACTGGTGATAAAGCAGAAAAATGAATAAAACCTGTAACATATAGTAAAAAAACCCAACTGAAACCAACAGAAGTGGAGTGGTGGGAAGGAAGTACTTGTGTAACAGCTGCTTCAGAGCATGCTGCTCTTCAGTAAAAATACAGTAAAAGGAAAAAACTTCTGGTCAGTGTTCCTGTGTAATCACCTGTGTCTCAGGAATCTTGCTGTCGGCAGTGATGCTGGTTGTCTGCTGTGGGAGACTGTCAGCACTGAGTCTTTGTTTGAGTTGTGTTTGTTGCTGATCGCATTCATTTGAGTGCCTGTGCACTTTCCCCAAGATGCTCTGGCTGAGGGATGTTAGGGGAAGGACAAGTTTTAATTGTCTGTATCCAGATACACACCACTGTTCAGCCACACTTGGGCCAGCAGCCCACGTACTGGCCAGAAAGACTTTTCCGGGCACCAACCTGCTCTTCAGGAGCCTATTCTTAAAATTGAAAGCTCTCAATTATGTTGTTTCCATTCAAGTAATTGGAAAGTACTCTTGATCTTCTTTTTTTTTTTTTTTTTTTTTTTTCTGCTGTCCCTAAAGACAGTGTTTTTGATGTCATTGTCTCTGTTGGAAAAGGCAGGGAAATGTAAGCCCTTTTGGCAGAGTTTCCATATACCTTTTATTTTGTGAGGATGGGGTCAGTCTCATGTGAATTTCTTATTGCTGCATTTTAGTCAGCATTTCTAAAAGTTACTTTAGAGTACAGGAGAAAAGCAAAGTTGAAAGCGTGAGAGGAGCAACATCTCTTTGAGTTGATTTTCTTCTGGCTTTCAGTACATACTGCAGTTTTGGCAGAAAGCAAATTACTGAAACAGGTTGTCATTAAGTCTTGCTTTTACAGCAGCAAACAAGGACCCCCACCCCTCTGACACACCTGAAATCACTCAAAAGGCTGAAAGGTTTTTCTGGTCCAGGTGTTTCAGTTTCTAAGACTAACATAGCTTCCACCTGGAGCTTTATTCACAAGTTCACGAGTAGAACTTTACCCCTCTTTTCAGTTGAGAGGACTTAGTGGGAAGAAGAGGGTTCACTTGCCTTGTAGTTTGGCACTTCCAAACAAGGCTGATGAACTTGAAGAATTCCATAAAAATGTTTTGGAATCAAAGCACACAGGGTTGCTCTGCTGTTGGAAAGAATGGGTGTTGCCTTCGTCCCCAAAAAGAAGAGGTTTTTAAGCAGGGGCTTGAGACTCTGCTGCTACCAAAGAAGGTAATGTTAGCTTTTTTGATTTACATGTTACTCAAGGGTGATTTGTTTTGGCTAGGTATATAGCATTGCTATTTCATTGTACCTGAGAAACACATGTTTTGCATCAACCTTACTTGCTGGGAGTGGTATGTTCTGAGAATTAGAAATTCAAGGGTTGTATTTTCTCTTCCGGACTGTTTCTGGAGGATGGAATGGATTTGCATATATGAGGTTTTCTTAAAGTTTGTTCAGCCTTCATCAGAGAGGTTAAATGGGATTCACTGTCAATGCAAGGCATAGACAGTAACACGCTAGATTTCTCTGCCTTTTTTATGTGATACCTACGTGTTCTGGGGAGGTCACCTATTTATGGGCATATTTGAGAAGAATTGTCTTTTCTGCTGAGACTGAGGGTGGGGAAAAAAACGTGCATGTGGGTTTTGAATGTAACTTTTGTATTCATGAGCAGTAAACTTTTAAGGCTTCAAGTTCTCACCTAAGAAAAAGGATTCTTTATTGTTATTGTCTAATTATAATTATTTCTAACCTTTGCTAATGTTTAAAGTATATAGTAGTATATTTTCTGGAAGTGACTTATTTAAACTTTGTAGAGTACTGGGGTCTCTTCATGATCAATCTATACTAATCTCTGTTTCATTATACAGTAAATTTTGACAAAATGACAGTAGAATTCATAGATTCATGAATTCCATGATCCATAGAATGATGGAACGGATAAAGTTGGAAGGGACCTTAAAGATCATTGAGTCCCAACCTCCCTGCCATGGGCAGGGACACCTCCCACAGGTTGCTCAAAACCCCATCCAGCTTGGTCTTCAGCCCCATTCAGCCTGATGAGTTGTATTATAAAAAATATATTATTAATTGATTCTAGAATTAATGGTATTATCTTATTGCTGAAACAAGACACATAGAGTGTCTGGTTTTGGTTATTGGAAAACAGTTCAATTTTAGTTACTAATCCAGGTGAAGATAAAAGGATGAGCTTCTTATTAAGTTGGAATGAGTTCATTACATTACAGACTTTCTTTCAAGCTTTACATGGGTTAGTGAAGGGAGGAAACCTGCAGTTTTTCTGTGCCTTATTAGCTGTCCTCAAAGTGTAATGTAATGCAGGAAGTGCTAATTGCCAGTCATTGATGCGTTATGGAAAGGAAAATTTTGAGGAAATGTCCATTATCTTTGTAGGAAATATGGTGAGGGTGGGAGAGGGAAGTAGGTTAAAGATATTTAGTATTTTCTAGAGATGTTACTTCTGTAAAGGAGAGAGATGTTAGAGAATTCATATGGAACAATGCTTGGTAATTCTTATCTATAGTCAAGAAACTCATCAGTTAATTAATATTTGTATGCAATAATCAAATAAGGTAGAGTGCTGAAATATTAAAAGTTTTAACAGAATATTTTATAATAATGACATCTAGTGTAACTTGTGAAATGGACTAATACAGTCACAAATGTTTAGCTGAAAGAATTTATAATTGTTAAACTGAATCCAGTTTTCACAAAACAGCATTACCCATTCCATGGTTTGTTTCTGGAATGTGAAGTTTAATTTATTTACTACTGTCTATCTCTGCTATTTTTACTATGATTGCTGAATATTTGTTATAGAAGTCTATTTTCATCAGAACTTCTAAAAGCAAATGTAAAATGGCTTGTAGGCACCTGGAACTTTTCAGGAATATCCCAATAAAACTGACTTATATTCTTTAATTTAGGAAAAAAGCTATATGCATTATTTATTCAAGGTGTTTATTTTAATAATGTATTTGAACAGTTGCACGTGAAAGGGTTTTTTTCTTTCTTATTTGCCATCTCAACAATTTAACAGTAGTGAATACCTCTCTCTTCTTACAGATTCTTTTGCCTGATAATAATGATAGTCCCATGGCATGAAGCTGAAATCTAATCCTTTCAGGAGTTTGTTTTTGTTTTTTAATTCTGCTTAATGTTAGCTCAAAAGAGCTACTTACATGAGAGAGAGACAGAGAATATGAACGTGAATTATTCTGTGGGTGTGCATTTTGCTGTGTACTTGCACTTATTATATATGTTGCATATGATTCTATGATACAAGATATATTACACACAAATGGCTTTAAAGAGAAATAAATCCACTTTACAACACAAATCAAATGAAGTTTTGCAAGCATAAAAAAGTAAAGTTCAATGCCAACTGAAAGCAAAGCAGACATAGAAAACTAATGTAGCATAGTTAAGTAATACACCATAGCTCATGGAAATATGCTACATGATATCATAGAATAGTTTGGGTTGGAAAGGACCTTTAAAGATCACCTAGTCCAACCCCCCCCTGCAGTGAAGAGGGACATCTTCCACTAGATCAGGTTGTTTATAGTCCCATCAAGCTGACCTTGAATGTTTCCAGGGATGGGACATCTACCACCTCCCTGGGTGACCTGTGCCCGTGTCTCACCACCCTTGTTGAAGAAAATTTCGTCCCTATATCTAATATAAATATAAGTAATAATCTAAATAAACCTTTTAGTTTAAAGCTATCATGCCTTTTCCTATCATAACAGACCCTGCTAAAAAGTTTTTATATATACTAATATATTTATACTATATATTAATTATATAAAATTAATATATATTATATTAAAAACCATACTTTGAAGTTTATCTTGTCTGTGACATTGGTATATTAATATTCACTTGACAACTTTTAGTATTAAGAACCTTGCATACACACATTTTCACTTTGAGAATCTAGGTACTTCAGCAGGTACACGTAACTGATAAATCTTTTTGTAGTTGTCAAAACAACTTTGTACTTTTTCTTTTACAACTAAAAGCACTTTGACAGTCTGAAACCTGGTATATCAATAGGGAAAGCAAACAGACTATTCATTTTTGTACCACGTTTCACTGAGAGTTTTGACATTTTTGAAATATATCACTTCAAAACACTGAGACACAGATGATTAAAGGTTGTTACTGGCAAAAATGTTGTTGGTTATCAATGTTATTGATATCACACAGCGACATCTTTGCATACTTGTAGAGTCTCATTTGAAAATCAGGGTAGTTTGACCGTATGGACTCTATCTGCATGTTTCATTGTAGTCTCTGCACTAGTTTCTATGCCTCGAGGGCCACAAAAAAAAAAATAAAAATGCTAACCTAGTTGCTGCTTGGCGATTGTCACTGTTTGTAGTCTACCTGTCAGTTCTGAGTTTTGTTGATGTGTGGAACAGCGTTGTCCTGATGTCTAAAGTCACTCACAATTAACTCAAACTAGAGATGCTGCCAGGGTAGGACTGGTTTAGAAAGATAAAACAGACTACAGCGACCTCATACTTGTTTTTCAGTCTGGGAAAATTACGGTCTGTTTGTCCATAGCGTGCATTGTAGTCTGAAATAGGATCTTAGCAAAAACACTGTGTGGTGCCTGTTTCCCCAGTGCAGTCACACTGGCTTTTGGTTTGTGATTGTTTCTATGTTTAACTGGACAATTTTCTCATTTTAAGCTATTGAGAAATCACAGATGTTATTTGGAATGTCTTGCCAGACACCAAAAGGAAATAGTCCTCCTTTTGTAGAGTTTCACAGTTGATGCAAGACACTCTCCAATGCTGTCTTGTGGAAGATGATACTTAAAAAATAATGGTGTACACTTGACTTTCTATTAGCATTGTTAATGTGGAGCTCAGTCCAGTAAAGATTCTGCTTTTTGTGTGAGAGAAAGAAGAAACATAAAATAAGCATAAGAGTTGTCTGACTTGAATCCGGGATACTGTGGAGTAGACTCGCAGTGTGTGCTCAGAGCGTGCTGGGGTCTGGGTGCTACATCTGTCTTGGAGACAACTCCTGTGCATGTAATACTGTTTTGCTCACTATGTATGTTTGGATTAGTTTATCTGGGATAGCTTAAAGCTTTCTCAAATTTCCCCTGAAAGATGAATCTTCTTAACTTTCCTAGGCTGAAGTTTGGAGTTGATTTATTGGTATTCAGATATAAATGTCTGTGTGAAAACTTTTCTAAGTCTTAATGAAAACATATTAATGCTTCTCTGTATTTTTAAAGAATTTTATTGTTAATTTAGATACAGTTTTGTAGTTCAGTGGACCTTTTACCTGAAATGACAGTAGAGTCTGGTTGTTTCATTTTGGCTTTCAGTTTTTGTAACTCCAAGCCTTCTGTGTAGTAAATAAATTGTTCAGCATGATATGTGGTTAAAAAAAACCAAAACAACAAACCACTGAAAACAGAAAAAGTAATTCAGGGAAAATTACCAATCAGATGAATACATATACTTGTTCTACAAGATCTGTAATCAAAGATAGTTGTGGAGAAGAAAATCACTAACAGCTGAAGCTCTCAATATGTAGGATATATCTAGCACAAAATTATTTATCTAGCTTTCCTTTGGCATGGGTGAGTACTATCTATACCAATTTGTCTGTTTACTTAGTTTTTTTGTAGTTACTATCGACAGAACAAACCAGAAACATAACATGAGAATGATCGATTGCGGGATGGAGCTGTAGGCTGACTCATCCCTTATAAACTAATAACACAAATATTAATGGAAACACATTTCACATAAGCTTATTTTTTTGAACAGAGTTGTTTGGACTCCTGAGACTTATCCTAACAATATTTCCAGACACAATCAATAATAATTTTTATTGCTTTTGCAAAGGGAATTTGAAAACTGTATAAGTGAGACCAGGGTATCTGGAGATGAGTTGCTTTAATCATTCCATTGCCAAACTCTTGGCAGAACAATTAGATGGTTTTAAATGAATCCCATTTCTAAGCTATGGATATCTAGGACTAGAGAGTTGGACTTGGCAGTGCTAGCCTATCAGTGGTCATTCGTAACTTACTAAAATGCTCCTTTTAACAACGTCAAGGCTGAACTATGCTAGCAGTCTATATGCTGACTTTGTTATAGAATTTCATGATAACTGCCTGTCCAGGAAGAGTTATTTAATAAAAGTAAAAATCAAGACTGATACAGGCTTGTCTTACTGAAAATTGAAAGATGTTCTCGGTGAATAAAGGGAAAGCAGTTGACATAGCATGCTACTTTTTCAGGTGGCAAAATTTACTCATGTGGAACTAAACAAGGCATTTCATCTGTCTGTGGTTAATTGGTAGGTAGTTCAGATACTCTTGAATCTCTAGACACATACCCATCCTTTCACTAGAATTACAATTCAAATATTAAGAAAACTTCTAAATCAGTTAACACTTGGGCATTTCACAGAGTTCCTAGTAGAAACCTGTATTGAAATGGGTGACTTTCTCTTAGAGAAGACTTGTAGATTTTAGTTGCAGGAACATCAAGCATGGCTGCTGGACAACAGAGTGGTTGTACAGTGAGGCCCTGAAATGGGGCCTTTTTGATTTCTCTTACCAAGTATTTGTTCTCTGTAGGGAAGTCCTTGAAAGGGCATTCATTTGTGTAGAGGAAAAGGATCATTTGCAAAACAGATGCTCTGTGGCTATAGCTTCTTGTGAGGGTGAAAATGAAGTGTCTAAGAGATCTGTACTGTATCAAAAACTATGTTGGAGCTTAAGATGTCTCCAAACATTATATAACACAAGGGCAAATTTCCCAATATTGGAGTCAGTAATGCCACAACCAATGAAGATTAGCTGAGGTTTTTCCAGATTATATACTCAACCTTTAAGAGGATTTGTCAATAGGGAATATAGAGTTGAGGATTTTTTTTTTTTTTTAAATTAGATGTATTTGAGGCAAAATTTACCTTTGGAGAGTAAAGATGTTGAACTGAGAGAAATTTGAAATGCGCAAAATATTCCTTTTTTTCATTTTTTATGATTATTTCTCAGAAACAAGCCCCTATGATTGTAGATACTTCACATGCAGTACTGATTCTGTTGTTCCCACTGTTGCCTTAATATCCATTCCTTTGATGTTGCAATGAGATTTTTTTTGTTTATTTTTCTTCTCTCAGCAAAGTCATTTGTATGTATCAGAGTTTCAGCTCAAGAGACAACCAACAAATATTTTCGTAGTGCATAAGGATGTAACTCTACATTTAAATTTATTGTAAAACATTATGCTCATCTGTAATTATATTACTTTAAAATAAAGCCTTCATCCGCTCTAAGATCTTTTGATGTCCCTTCCCTGCTGACTCTTTTTTTTCTTGTTCCCGCTTACGTTAATGTGAAGAGACAGTTGAGTAAATGCACAATGAACTTCAAAACCTAGTAATTGTTTTTCAGAAAGAATGAAACTTGTGAATTAGATATGGATTGTAAAAGAACACCAGAGCTGATTAGTGTTCGTTCGGTTTGCCTGCTGGACCGTTCTGACACCTGTCTTCCCGCTTTCCCCATAAATGCCATTGCTGATCCCTCTATACTGCCAGTCACATGACAGCCAGGGAGAACTTGTGGGTGGGAGTTAAAAGACTCCCAGTGAACCTTGTCAGGCTTAGCAATTCATGAAACTCGACATAAAAGGCAACGTTAAACAAAGATGAGTTGAATCCATTTACATGCAAACTGTAGTTATCTGTATGAAAAAAGCCGGGAAGGGGGGAACGTTGAAGGGGTTACTATTTCTTTCTTCCTTTTAGGATGTGTAGATAATGAGTTGTGTAAGGCTTAGAGGGGGGAAAATAAGCCAACTTTCAAGGCATTGAAAAATTGCTTTTTAGGAAAAATCCTTTTCATCCTAACCATCTGGTTGCATCTTGTTTACAGCACAGTGTGCCAGTTTGTGCTTATTAATCATGCTTACACAAGTATCTTAATTACTCCCTGTGTAGCTGCTCTGTTTTGAACTCAGAAGTTGACCTTTCTCTTTTTATTCCTTTAAACCATTAATCATACGTAATCAACGCCAACAGGGCAGAGCCATGGAGAAGGCTACCCAGTTTCCAAAAGCACATGCTAGTCCTGAGAAACTGTGTAGACAAGAGTTGACTGCATTGCTATCAGTCAGGCATATCTTAATTAATGACTGCTTTGTGTGTGTGCATACTTACACGCCTGTAACCCACTTCTGTTCCCCTCCTTTCGCTTCTGTCTTTTGAGATAACAGTTGCTTCCCTACTTTATGATACAGGAGATAATTTTTAAAAAGTCTCTCTATAAAAAGGATCTTCAGAGACATCACATGACTGAAAAGGGTCTGGTCCTCTCATCTAATTTTTGTGGTGGCTTCTGTAATAATTAAAATTTAGAGAGGGTATAGGGTGGCCAGAAAAATGTATAGGCTGTGGATTCTTCTAGGACATATATCTGTGTTGGTAGAGGGTGATTTTTTCAAAAATAACTGGAGTAAAAAATGGATTCCTTTTCTTCCCTGCTTTTCTTTGAAAAAAAATTAAAAAGAGGGAAGGGGGATGTGGGGACAGAGGAAAAAATTGTTTGAAAAAAACATGTATGTGAGAAGGCTGAAAGAGTGGAATTTCTGAAATGGCATTCTGGTTTCTAGTTTACTAGACAAATTATAGTATGCAAAAGTAATTTTGCCTGCCCTGAAACTCTTCAGTGTGATGAAAGTTTTATCAGTATTCTAAAAAAAGAGAACTATCCAGCCTACTTATTCAGTCAGTTTACATGTTTATATACGGGGGAGAAAGAGATTTGCAAGTATGACTTGTGTTTTCTCTCTGCTGCTGTTGGATTTTTTTGTTGGTTTTGCCATAAATACTGTATTTAGAATTTATGCTGTCTAATCTGAATTGTGCTTACTGGAGATGTGATTTCACTTATAGAAACTTTAACTGCAGTTAAGGCTCTCTTAAAAGGCTTATGATTATGCTTTCATAATAAGCAGTTTGTTTATTTTTATTACCACCATGGAAAAAGAAAATATTTCCCAACAAATCACTATCAGAACAGAAAGAAAGGAAAAACCTGTATTAGAAAATTTACATCACAAAAATTTTTATTATTTAATTCAGGTAAAAGCTTTGCCATTCCACATGCAGAAGGAATGCACAGCTGTCTCTTCTTATGTTAAAACCTACTTGTTCATGAACTGAGAATATGGTGTGTGAGGTGAACTGTTTCATCTAGTCCAGTGTATAATTTGGCCAGTTCCATAAGGTTTTTATTCCATTTGACCTGAAAATTTTATTTAGTCTTTTTGTGTGGTTTAGGCGTCTTGGTGTACTTGCATTTTTGATGTTTCCTAGAAGGTTCCTTGAATGTTGCAACAAACAGTTTAAGCACAAACAAACAAGTAAAAGTTTCTTCTGAGAACATTATTTTGAGAACTGAAATTGAACCACTCGGATTTTGAGTAGGGGAATTCTTGCTGGTCTTAAACTATAAGTGCCTCTCCCTGCCCTTACAGACAGTTAAACGCTTTTTCTAAGGTCAGACTGTAGGCTCATGGAATGGAGAACAATTTTGCTGATGAGGTTCAGTATTGATAAAATATGTCCAAACAGCATGGGGAATAGGAGATTTTTTTACTACATGTCAGATAGGACCAGAGTAAACAGACATCACTGGAATTTCTTTTTTTTGGCAATTTTATTCAATGTTGGAATAAAAAGAGTGGAGATTGTGTTAACTTCTGTGATAAGATTGCAGACTTCTGATGTGTCTGAATCTTTTGGTACTTTGAAGTGCAGATGTGAATCCTGGTGGTAACTTCATCATGATAGCACAGTCCAAAGGAGTCTCCCAAGGAGACTGTGCTGATGACCTTTCCTTGCCAGCAGATAGTCTGAAGATAAAAGGTGGCTTACCAGCAATGTGGCTCAACCAACTAAATGTAGTTATCTTAACCAGAGGATTGTTGTAGGTTGAGGAACTAGCGATCCATATAAGTTACCCTGACTAGGGCCAGGCCTCTGCTGTGCTGCTCATTTGCCCTGGGTGGAGGATAAGCTTGGCCACTGGTAGAGCAAGAGGAGCCTCTGGGCAGCTCCTACTCAGCACCACCTGCATGGCCTTGCCTTTATCTAGAGCTGCACCAGCAAGTTCTCTTGTGAACGTCCTTTTTTTTTTTGACGGTAGAAATGATAAACGCAATTGTTTTCATTGAAGAAAATCCTGTAAGAGCTGCAATGAACAAAATGGGTAACTTTCCAGGGACGGGATCTACGTAGTGATCTGTGTCCTGGTTGGAGATCCATACCATACAGCTCTGCTCAGTGTTCCCAGCATGTGAAGGGATGTAAGATTATCCATATGATCTTATTTTTCTTTTTAGTATTAGCTGCCATAAGTAGCATATTGAGAGGCACTTTACAGTCTGAGTGCCTTTCTAACTGGGATCATAACCAGCACCTCCTGGTGTAACATCAAAGCACTTGGCTTTTTGAGGTGGATCACTACCACTGCCTTCCTCCACAGCCATGTTCAACAGACTGCTGCCTTGTGCCATGTCTCTTTGTTTGCTTTGAGCATTTAAAGTGTAGGTCAGAGGAGATTCTGTGCTGGAGGACTGCATCTTGAAATATTTCTTGTACCTTGGTGCATGCACAGGTATTTTGTTGAGAAGATGAGCTGTAAGAGTTTTTAGCGTATGTAATGAATGGGCAGAGTGAGGAGGTAGAGGGGAACTGATGGTGTTACAATAAAGTTACCTTTTGTAGAAAGCAGTTTTTACTACCCGAGTGTTTTTCTGGTAGAAGCTACCTTTCGGAAATTTCAGTTGGTTCATCTGCCTGTTGGCAGCTTTTAATTTCAGGTAGCTGAAAGAATGATGATGCTGTTATGCAGAAGAAAGTTCCCTGATTTGTGATAGATGAAGAGAATGTAGGAACAGTTGTTTCCATCAATGCTTGTTAAAATGTGGTGACCTACTGTGCCTTTTGTTTTATATCTTCATTCTGCCTCATTCTTCTGCTGCATAGCTAGTAACTTTGTTATTAGGTCTTTATGTACTTTATTTTTTCCCTTCCTCCTGATTGTTTTACAGCTTAATACTATGAACTTATCTCCATAATCAGGAGTGAGGTTGTTTCCTGAGTAAAATGCCAGAGTTTTCATCATACATGTGTCTGATAGAAACATTTTGGTTCTAGTCATCGCAATATTGAGGACATTAGTGCTTTATTGCTCTCTTTTCTCTTCAAAATGTTCAAATCATTGCTCTTACTTCATGTTCATGATTACATATGAGTGTTTATTCATGGGATTCCTTCTGCTCGATTCTAGTGTCAGATTCTAATCAAAAAAGTTCTTTTTGTATATTCTGCAGTCCTGAAGTTGAAATAAATATATGACTTTTAATTTTGTCTTCTGTGAAGCTCTTCATTGGTCTTTTTATTGATGTTGCATCATGAATCCACAGTAGATCTAAAAGGGGAGAATGCCAATGTGAAACCAACGTTACATAATTTTAATTAGTCATGGAACATTTTTGTAAAAATAAAAAATACATCCAGAAATGTACTATTCATTGGAATATAGGCTGCTGGGAAATGGTCTATGTGGTCAATTTAATGTTCTTGGAACTGTGCGTCTGTGGTGACTATAGAACTGTAATGACATGCTAACAAGTAGTTTTCAGCTTCTGTAAGTGGACTTAAGGCCATCCCTCACCTGGAAAGTGGTGGGTTGGAGTTTTCTTTCCTTTTGCTGAATGCAATCATTTATATATACATACTATAGAAAAAAGTGGCCCTCAGCTTTGTGCAAAAGGTTAACTTTACCATTGTGAAACAGTCTCTGTTGTTGTTTTAGTAGAGGAAGGATAATCAGAACTGTTTTCCTATTAATGTTTAAATACTTCTTTAAGATTTAACAGTCAAACTAGCTGTTTCTACATTAAAATTTAAGTTTGATATAAAGATGAAGGTTCATCTATGGAAGCTGGATTGATTGCATGTCCTGTTGCCTCAGAGAGAGATGCTTAAGCCTGGATTCTGTAAAATTCACAGATACAAACTTGGGAGGTGATGTTTTATATATCATTTTCTTGGCAGCAGTATTCATTGAAAATATTTCTTCTATCATCACTGACTACTTGTTTCCACTTCTGTGTCACCTCCTCAGCTGTCCTGGCATATCTGACAGGCGATGTGCTGTGCAAGCAGGCCTGAAAAAAATGTTGGGAGGGAGGTGGAAAGACGGTAACATCTTAAACTGGTGTCATCACTGAAGACAGCATGCCTGAGCTGCAGCCTCAGTTCTGGAGGATTTCTTGGTTTGTTGGTGGGGTAGAAATACAGAGATATGATGTTTATTTTGGCTTTTTTCTTTTTTTTTTCTCCCCAGAGTTTTGGGGCAGTGAGGTAGAAGTAGCCTTTGGATAGCTAAATCTTGTTTACATTTTTTTCCCCATGTCACTCAGAAACCCTCAATATAAATTTAATCTTTGTATCCATTTATGTAATGCATTTGTAGTATAGGATGGATGAAGGGATAGTGTATTAAAATGGAATATGAAAAATGTTTGTCTGTATGATCATGTTATGATATCTTTGAAAAACACTTTTATCCTCTAGCGTTGAAAGGCTTGAATTCCAGCATGAGAAAATATTAGTAAAATAAACTAGATTAAAAAAAAATAATGAATGGGCATAAAATGGTTGCATTACTGCAAGTGTTTCATATTGTATATTGAAATGAGGATTGATCTTAAAATGGATTCCTAATACTTTATAATTAAAGTACTCTGTTCATAAAAAGCATCTTTTCTAATATCTTACGTTCCTATTTACTCTTCACCAGTAAGCTCAGTAACTATCTTGCGGGTGGAAAGAAGCCCATTACAATTGACTTAATATGCACCAATCTTCTAAGTGATTGTGAATATGATGAAAAGGACATTGTAGCAGGTAAACTGAGGAACTCCTCTTGTATTTCTTTTTTTCTTCCTCTTTTCACTAGTACAGCTATTAATTTGTTCATAATATATAGTGTATATTTGCCTAGCAAGTATATCTATTTCTTTGAATATGGGGATTATTCCTTCTGGAAATATGCAAACAAACAAAACCAGACCCCAAAATCCCAAATCTCATCTGACTTCTAAATTAGGGATTATCAATATTTAGCAGTGTCTTTTTTGACGGTCTGATAACACGCTGTGATGTAGATTAGAATCACCAGAGTTTCTTACTGCCTCAGTTATGTTGGGGTGATGTCTCTAAGTGTCATACTGATTCCTTCTTTTACGGGATAACATAATTGGAAGAAAATTTTCAGTATGTTTTTGAATGAATTACTAACATTGTAAAGTAGAATTAATAGAAGTGGTCAAATTAATGCTACCCTTTACACAATGTCAGACTGAGTTATAAATCAACCAGTTACACCTGTGTATATACTTTGAATCATTTTGTGGATTATCTCAAATTTTGATCTGTCCTTGACATCACTTTGGTGCCTGAGTTAAACCCTTGGAGATGATAGTATTAGTGCAGTGTCAGTTTTGTCATTTGGAAGCCTTCCTCAGTCAAATTGCAGTCTGAAGACTGTCCGATATAACAGCACACAGATGTCTTTAAATCTTGACTTTAACCTTCAAAGATTACTGAAGGATAACAGAATATATTTTTTTTTAATTCAAAAATCAATTTAAATATTGATAAGTTTTTGTAAGGACAGTTTGGAAATACAGACTATAGTAGAGAAGTACTGCTATGGCTAGTACTTCTAGCCATGGTTTATAGTTCTTGATTTCTCTCTCCTTTATATTATGGTAGTTAATTTAAATATTGCAGATGAAAAAGTCTTGTTAGGACTCACTTGATAGCAGCATTAAGCAGCACAGCATTTTAAAAATAAAATGTAATCACTTTTTTGCACTTGGGATCACTTTACATCAAACACCATTTCATTAACTAAGATTACGTGCTTCTAGAATTAGGAAAATATTCTCTTCTTGATAAAAGAGTGCTATTGTATAACTTTCTGATATCTTGCAGTAGAAAAATTGTGATAATGGCTCAGGAGAAGGAAAAAGGTTGTGTTATTATGCTGGTTAACTTAGCTTTAGTGTTCATTTTTAAAAATCTGAAGTGTTTTTTTAACACCAAAAACGCAGCCTGTGTTTTTCTAGACATCAGATGAAGATTGTTCTGGATCTTGGAATTACTAACTTGTTTTAACATTATAATTATGTATTTTCCTTTTTCTTGAACTATTTTTTTTTCCAATTTATTTGCAATACATTTTTTAGAGGAGAAATGATCCTAAATAGTTACTGTATGACCAATGCTTTTACTTAGTTAACGATGCTATTTTTGCTGTGGGTACATATACCCAAGTCAAATCTGCAGTGGAGAAACCAGCCTTTTTCCAGTGTCCTCCTCCTCCTCCTTACAAAAGTACTGTGATCATATAGTTTGATGGCATGTTTATGGAAATACATTGTGGATTTGTTTAAATATGTTTCAATGATAAAAATACACATTTAATCTCATGACGAACAGCAGTTGGACTCTTACATTTCTGTTCCCAGCTGTACTGAACAACATTGTCATGCTGAATGACTGTGCAAGTGCTACAGCAAAACTTTCCAAAAGCTTTGAAAGAAATTCTACCATACTTTTTTTATTGCTGGTCTTAAGTAAAATGAACAGGATTAACTGTTTCTTAATTCCAAGGATATTTGCATTAAACAGAAGAATAGAGATGGGGAGGGCTTCATGGGGAAAGCCTTCCAGAGTTATGCTTATACCCTGGCATCAATTCTTGGTTTTATTCCATCTAACAACACAGCTAAAAAGGCCACACACATTAATCTAGAAGGTAATTAATATAATCATTCACCCCTGATGTATTGTTGACTCTGCAAAATCCGCAAAAAGTTTTAACATGCAGATGGCACAAATTACTGTAGTTAAACCATGAAATGCCCAGTACCAGTGAAGTTCTTTTTGGCTAGATTAGTTGCTGAATATAAGCCACTGCATAAAAGTAACGCACCAGAAGATAGCTGTGTGCTTCCACTAGCCTCTTTCTCCATGCAGTCTTTCTGGAAATCCTTCATTTGAGGTGATTTTGACTATTCCTGGCTCTAAACTGTGCCTCTATGAACTTTTCAGTTAAAGGTATATTAAGGTAGATTAAGACACAGCAGTACTATTTTCACCTCTTCTATTTGAGGTTATCTTTTTTTGCCTCCTACTGTCCACACTGTAAACCAAGACCACACCATGGTCTGTGACAGAGGGGGAAGAAAGCAAATAGAAAGTGAAGCTAGGCAGAACTCTGCTGCAAATTCTAGCTAATTCTTTCAGTGGAGGTTTTTGTTTCTTTTCAGCAGTGCTTCCTTAGTCTGGCTTCTTATTGTTGTTCGGAGTGTTTTGCTGTACTTTTATAGGTTTGCCTTTGGGAATAAGAATCATTAGAAAACAGAAACCTTCAGAAACACCCCCCCCTAACCTCTGGTTTTCTCCCAGAAAATGTCTTTTGTTTGCTGTTCTGGTAATAGTATTTTTATTTTCTTAAAGGAGTAAAATATTTAGGTTATTTTAAAATAGCCAATAGCAGTACTAAATGTTGACTTAATGTTCTTAAAAATGTAGTAGCTGTGGATTTCATTTTGCCACTGAAAGTCTATGGCAGCCATAGACTTTATTAAGAGCACAAAAATGATGGGTTACAGAGCCTTTTCACCTCCAGGCTGTCTCCTCCAATACATACATCTATGAAATTGTGGTAATTAAAGGCTCTTTATGTTTTATGATTTCAGTTGCATGAGTTGAGTCTTAGCCTAATTGTTTAATGAACAGTTGGAAAGTTTTCTTGATCTTAAGCCATTACTGTAGGCTGACCATGTTTTGAGTCTAAGCAGAAAGACCAGTTCACATTCTGTTTTGTGTAGCTGACACTTCAGAAATATGTGACAGACACACATGGTACATACTGGGCTGTCCCACTACTGATATGCCTGTTGTGAGAACACAAAACATTGTTTCTTAGGATGTGGAGTGGTTTCATTTACTGTTCCCCCAACCAGGATCATTCTCCCATGTCAGTAGGAACAATGCACCTGCATTTAACTGATGCTGTGTGTTCAACTCTTGCTTGAAGGAGCCATCTCCTCTTATTTGAGGAAAGAAGTAGAACAGCAACAAACTTGAGTAGTACTTAGTGAGAAATAAAAACCATGTCAATTTTATATGAGTTCATATAATGATAAAACAATTTCATTTTTAATGAGTTGCTTGTAAAGTGATGAGTTTGCATTTTAACATGCAGAATTTTGAAGCATCAGCTCTGTAGCGAGAATTGATCTGTTCTGAAAAATAACTTTGAACATCTTGAGGTTCTTAAACTAAGGCATTTTTAAAAATGATCATTTTCCTGAATTGAATACGTGAAGTTACATAAACTGGAAAAGAAATCTGAAATTCTTCTGCTTTTCTCTTCTATACAATAAATTATTCAAGACATAGTTACTACAAAGTCCTTGTAACTAAGATGACTTCAGGGAATCAAAGTACTGGCTGTTACTTAATGGGTGTGATAATTCTTAATTGGGGTACTATATTGTGATTTTGTAATGCTTCCTATTTGTCTGTGCCAGCCTAGTTCTTTGCTCCTTAAGAAGCAGTTTTCTGCTTTGATGTGCTCCTTAATAAGCAACCATACTAAGCACCACATGATGGTTTCTGGTTGGGGTTCAGGTTTTATTTTAGACTAAGTGTTCCACTTCCCAGGCTGTAAGTGCTGAGTTAGGGATAACCTGACTCTCTTCCTCTATATGAGACTCTGGTAATGCTCAGGTGACAGCCCTGCTTTGCTCCATGGTGGGACACCTGGGGTCCTGCCTTTCCTGAACTCTTCTACCTCTCATCTTTGGGAGACAGGTGTTACTTTTCTCAAAACCACTACAATATCTGAATTACAGGTTGGAGGAGATTGACCCATCCCTGTCTGAACCACTTAGGTAAAGGCAAGTGATTTATGCCGTGGGTGGGTATCCAGCTTCTCTGGGACTCACTGCTTTTTCCTAAATGATTAAGCAATCTATAAAGACTTTTGGTCTTTGGTGTGTGAAAGATTTAAATTCTGGTCACATTGAGTCTAGTAGTCTGGAATTATTCAGATCACCATATTTATGATACGGTGTTTGTAATAATCAGTAGATGCCTTTATAGAAATCTACCCAGAAACCTCATGTAAGATATGCTGATTATGCTGATTCAGGTCCTAGGAAGAAATAGACCACAATCTGACTAAGACCCAGCTGTACATGTTATCTCTGGACTTTTCCTATAGATATGTGAGTGAGGATATACGTAGGTCACTTTACCCAGAACATGCATGTATAAAGTATATAAGTGGAATGAAATATAAAAGTGGAGTTTCTTCTACAAGTTCATCGCTTTGCTTTACTCTTAAAATGAACTTCCCAAACCTCATGGTTGCTGAGCTGAATTGTATAATGAAGAATAATGAAACCTTGAAATGATTGTACATGCCTTTACTGTAATGGGAAAGTTGCTATTAATATTTTGTTTATCCATAATTCAGCTGTTTGGAATACCTTTCGTTTACAAGGACTCTCCCATATTTCTCCTTTGAAGTACAGGCTGGGAGCGTGAGTATACTTTGCTAGTAGCATTAATAAGCAGTTGGTTGACATTTGGTCTCATTGCTCTTTAATCACTTCTTAGTACTTGTGATAACTGAAGTTACAAAGTTGAAATAACTTCTTTTCTGTATAAAAACATGAATGCTGTTTTATTTGTATATGTTTTAAAGATACTGTGCCATGTCATTTATTTCATTTGACTTAACCGTTAGAGATTAAAATTGGCTTATTTCTTATATATATGCTTAACAAAGAAGAATTTTACAAACATCTGTGCAAAAAACATACAACATCTTCCTGCTTTCTTATCAGTAAATGCAGCTGTTCCTGTTTTTAAAAATCAGATGAGTGTGATAATGTGGAGTAGCAATGTTTGAAGGCTTCATTTTCTGATATCTAAGACATGTTCCTTTTTGCTGAGCTTGGGCAGATATAAATAAGAAAGATAAATTTACATCTAATGTTGATTTAAAAAAAAAAACAAACAAAACAAACCAAACAAAAACCACAACAAAACACCACCAACCTAGTTCCAGGTTCTTATATTCTTCTGCCAATGTCATCTGCTAAGTGAATTGCAGTTTCTCATCACATGCGGGGTTAAGAAAGTCAAATTAGTCCATACTATGAATAATGTTAAGTTCTATACAATAATTTAGCTATTTATATTATTTAAAAACTCTATCTATTTTATAAATCTAAAAAAATACACATAATATAAATTACTAATAATAGAAGGAAAATAACTTATGCTTTTCACAAGAGAGACGCTACCAAAAACTCCAAGCCCAAATTATCTTCATTAGTGGTTTTATTCCTAGTTTAAAAGTACTCAATTTGTTCACTGTTTGTATTGACACATACTACAAGTGAAACAGGAAACATCATTGCTGAGAAAAACAGATGTGCAAATCTATTCATAAATCATTAAGTTAGTATTTTAAGGAGCTAAACTAGAGCTTTGCCGTGCCATTTTTACATTTAATTTCAGTTTTCCTTTGTTCCTTTGCTTTTGAGCTGAGTGATGGGATATGATCATTAGTCTTCAGAGTGGATAAACATAGCCAAGCAGTGTCACTACAAAACCGTCTGTGGGAATCTCTCTCTGGCCAAAACTGCGTAAAGTAACCACAGTGTACATCTTTTCATCTAAAAGCCCTCTCATACATGATAGTTTTAACATGGTGTGGGTAAAATGCAGCCACCTTACTAATAGTAAGGTAGAATCTTATCTACACAGTCATCACCATGGCACATAAATACTTGTCATGTCAATATTTTTTTTAAACTTAAAGCTTCATAAATTCTTTAAGGACACAGGTGACTGCTGTTTCTTGGAGCTGCTTTGATATCCTTTTTCAGGCCACATTGAGATATTGGTTCAATTTTTTTTGCATTAATGACAGTGCAGAGCAACCTAAGTGCTTTCTTGGTTCCTTTATTTGTTTATTGATTAGGTCCCTCACTGAAGATTCAAGCAAACCTGAGACATGCTTAGTATGAGGTCAGATTGGATCATGCCAGGAAATGTCTCCTCTTTCTAGATGGTTAATAACTTTTTCCCAATTGGATGGTGTTTTAAGGAAATCTGGGAAATATCAAACTGAAAGCAGAGCAAGAACTAAGTAAAGCAGATCTGTACTTACAACCTTTTTATATTTTGGACTTTTATTTCTTTCTCACAAATAGAATCTTTATTGGTGCTGACCAAAACATCAGTTATCCAAGATGACACTTGTTTTTATACACATGCTCTTTTTGAAATCACTGTGTTACTTACAGCACGCTTTTGTGAGGAAAAGAAAGGAATTGCTTCACAGGTTTTGGTTTGGTAGTTAGAAAGCTCCTTAAAAATGTGTTGCAAAACCACAAATAGATAATCTTGGTGGGTGGGAAGTTTATTTTGGTGTATTATGAGTTGATTGGAAAATCAACTTAAGCTGAATCAGTTTACGTTTCCCTCAAAAGAAATAAGAGTGTAAGTATAAATGTTTGCCTCCAGGTATCTATAATACTTCAAAACCATATGGTTTTGCAGGTGTAGTAGTGAGGCTTTTGTACAAACTCAGTCTTATTCTTCAGCCACTGAAAGTTTATGCTTTCTGTCAATAAACATTAATTACCAGGTCCTGCAATGGCAGGAAATCTGTTTTACAAATATGGTGGCATTAAGTACAAAATATAGCATGTTCTTCTTGTTTCTTTCTAGGATTCTTTGTATTATCTCCTTTATTATTTCTTGCAGGAGATCACTTTCTTTTTTTTGCTGGTACCTTAGAAAAACTATGTATTTTTCTGGTTGGGATTTGATAAGAAGTGGGCTTCTTTTCCATCACTCATAAATTCTTGCTTTATAAAAATCTGTTTGGTACTGTAGGGTCGAAGTTGTGGGCAAAATCAAAATAATTTTTTCAAACATACATATTTCAGATTTTAGCAGCTTTAAGATAGTCCTTTTTGACTGCTTGTCTAGGATTCCATCACTATTAAAATTATTACTGAAAGATTGGATTTTCATTCCTATTCACCAAAACAGATTTAACTCTTGGATATCTAGCTAGAGTCCAGTGTATGAAAGTGAAGAAAACTTTTCTTCTAGTGTTCATATTTGCTATAATAATGTTTTTCGAATTTTTTATTATTCTTTTCAATGCAAAGGAAAGGATTTTTACTGCTGTTCTGCATTTTGCTATGATATTTATGGCAGGTGTATTTTCATGGTTTGTATAGGCATAGAATTTCAGATCCTGTATGCCAGGTCATGCCACAGATAGGAAATCCGTATTTCTGATTTTCAGTAGAGCGAGGTGTTTTATGGGAAGCTCCTAAAGCTGGGTATAAAATGGAATAAGACAAACTAAAACTCCAAACAAACATTATGTTTTTCTTGCAGGGAGAGAGGAGGAAAGCATGTGCTTTTGTCAGCACCTGTAAACTGACAGCTAAATAAAAATAGACTGACAATACACGTTCAAGAAAGGGGATAAAAATTGCCTCAGCCAAAATGTCTTTACAGGCAATCCTTAAGATGCCTTTTTGCAAAACATCTACAACGTTGGAAACTGAACAAGCTCCTCCTCAAGGAGCTGAAATTATTTAAGTTATTGCTGAATCACTAAAATTATGTACAGAACAAATCTTACTTAGAAATAGGAAGCCACATATTTGACCAATCATACTTCGTTTGTGTTTTCTAAGACTTGCTATGTTGTTGGTGCTTAAATAGTAATTCTAAATTAAATAAATGCTGGATACTACAGTATGATGATTATTGAGTTACTGAAAAGATCTGCATTCCATTTTTTAGCAGTGCTTTCTACAGTTGTTTCACCAGTACTAATATATTTACCTGTATCAGTTTATTCCAGAAGTCTTTGTTGTTTATCTTATTTTTACAAAGTAATTTTATTTTTATTAATATAAGTAATAGAAGATTTTGGCAACTGGATACACAACAGACATGCTGTCTATTTTCTCTTCTTCGTTTATTTTTCTCTTGTTAAAGTCATCAAAATGTTGACAGCTGCATAACTCTTTTTAAAGCTTTCATATCTTGACAGATATTACAGATATTTGTCATTTTACTTACAGTAAGTGACAGCTAAATTAGCTTTATGCTGTATTGGAGGATATCTCAGATGTAGTGAGTCCAGTCACATTTATATTGCATTTCTTTAATGTGCAGCTGATTTTTGAGTGGTTATTAAGGAATGAACAGTGAAGAGATACATGAAGAATGTGAAAATCTTGAGCTAGCAGATATTCAAGGTTAACAGATGAGAAATATGTTCCCCTTTTATTACTTCTATCATGTTGGATAGTCTAGTTTTTCCTTCATTTTCACTTCTTATTTCAGTTGGATGTGGGGTTGAAGATCTATACATTAATCCTTCTTTAATAGATACCCACTTCCCAGCAGAGCATTTAAGGCAGACAGTATAGGTGTTTATAGGTCACAGTGAAAGCCACCGAGTTGGAACGGCATCACTGCAGTTGCACTGCACCTACCTACTGTATGTTTAGTTAAGTACAGTTCATCCGTCGACTGACTACAATATAGACCTATTTCAGAATGTATATGTACGTTCCTTTTTCAAAAGTTTGGGTCAAATTAAGGATGGGAAGAGAACAAATGCAACTACTGAATGGGAAAAGAATATCTTTTTGTTGTCAAGTAACTTATTCAGTAACGTCACTGTACTTTTTTGTGCTATGCATAAATACAAAGCACAATTAAAAAAAATTGCAGTGGATCTTTAGAGTCTCACAGTAAGAGTGTTGGAAAAAATGGGGGGGGAGGGGTGGGGGGAAGAAAGAACTTGTTGCCTTTTATCTGGATAGCTCAATTACACGATTGAGTTTTTCTTACAATTGTCTGTTTAAATTGCTGTCAGAAATGGAAAATTCTGTAGTATGATATTTTCACATTTTAGTATGTTCAATGTATCACTAATAGCCAGACTTTCAAATTACTATAAATGTATCAATTATGAGTTACACGTGTTCAATGTGTTAACCTGCTCTGTTCTTAAACTGCTATCTTACTCTTGGGAATCTCACTAGCAATTGGGGAATTAGCGTTTGGAAAAGCCACCGTAAGGTCAGCTTGGTGTTACTCAAAGTACAGGAAGTGAAAGAAAACATCAGAATTCTAAGACAATAAATGACTTAATGGCTTAACAGTGTAACATACTTTAAATACCACTTCTTACTACAGAAAATTTTGGAAACCTGGAAAATAATATTTGTACCTTCATCTTTTATTATTATTATTATTATTTTTTTTTTTTTAAAGTCATGTTTTCCGTATTAATTTTCTGTAGATGCAGTCTTCTCTGAAACATAATTTATGCTTAGGTGGGTTGGAGTTTAAGTTAAGCAATACGATTTCTCCTACAGGACCACCAAAGCAGGGACTCTGTGTGTAGGTATGCACCATTTTGCACGCTGAGGAGGGCAAAACCAAGAGTATTGAGTGAAAAATTATTTTTTGGGATTACTTTGGATAGTGGCCTGATTCAGGCACAGGTTTACATCTGTTCTAACTGAAGCTGATGCTGAAACGTTACTGACCTCTTGGAGAAGAGAGGAAGATCTAAAGCAGTTACCAGGAATCATATCTTAAGTAGAACATTGCCTTATATTCTGTTTAAAGATATTTTCTTTCAGTACAACAGACATAGCAGATATGTGGCAGGGAGTAATATTTATTGGTATGGAATTTCTTGAGAAAGTCTCTAAAGTGTAAACAACTCAGAAAATCATGGAAACTGGAATAGAGCTTTCACACTCTGCCTGAAGAGAATGTTTGCTTTATAAAAAAAATAAATATAATGCATAAGAATTTTCAAGGGATGGATGAATGCTGTAAAGCTTTATTGGCTTTACTTCATAGGAATGAAGTTACAGAATTACAGAACCACCTAGATTGGAAAGGACCTTTTAAGATCATCTAGTCCAACCAATGAAAAAAAACCCCAAGACAACAACAACCAAAAAAAACAAAACAAAAAAAACCCAAACCACACAAACCCCACACCACACACAAACCAACAACAACCCAACACTAATCCATATCCCCGAACACCATGTCAACTGGTCTCCTGAACACTTCCAGGGATGGTGCCTCAACCACCTCCCTGGGCAGCCCATTCCAATGCCTGACAGCCCTTTCAGGAAAGAAATATTTCCTAATATCTTAGTTGGGTATTCCATATAATTCTGAATGCCAGTAGCTATGGCCAGTGATCCTAACTATTGGTAAATACTAGGTTTTGATGAGCCTTTTTTTTCTTGCTCTTGAGTGAGAGTTTTCTGTAGTCCAGAAAAATTATATGGCTTATTTAGGTCTCTCTAAAAACAATAACAGGCCTACTCAGATTTTATCTGTAACTTTTCTTTGTCTTGAGCAGTATTTGTAATGCTGTCATAAACTATACTAACGCACTGTTTCCTAGGCTTTAGTGATAAGATAAATATTCCCCAGGAACATGCAAGAAGAACATGCAGATTGTTTAGTGTGGGTTAAATGCACCTATCTGGAACATAACCATGTTAATGTTACATCTTTCAGATTTGGCAGGAGTCTTAAGAGTGTAGTATTTCAAGATAGGTTTTATAGAAACTTGCTGCAGAACTGGACAGGATTAATAATGGATGAGATATATCACACTTAGTACATTGTTAAATTCTAGCAGTGGAAGGATGCAAAGCAGTTCATAACCTCACAAGAACGTTGTGTGCTACAATAGTCTTGGTAATACTGCACAGTCAAATTAACAATGAATAAATGTTGAACTCTGCTTTCTGTCATAAATGGTACTCGTGTAGTCTCTTGTCAGTCTTTGTGCATGCTGTCCTGAGCAGGTCACTGGAAAGACCATAACTTAAAAAAATGTAATGGATTATTTTGGCTGTCTAACATATTATAAATAAGATGTTAAAGACCTCAATAAGGGTGGGCGATTTTTCATGTTTCATTTCTTGGGTGAGCAGCTTGAGAGCAGAGATGTGTATGTAAGTGTGGGAGTACCTCCCTCCAGAACATCTCTGTTTATCAAAATTATATTAAAATAGAAGGCGGGAATAAATCTCATTCTTAGCCAGTAGGCAATTGAGTCAGTATAGGCTTTTTTGTTCCAGATGTGACAGAAAGAGGAGGCAAGGCCCCAGGGACATATCTTACAGGGCTACAGCTTTTACCATGAAGCACATCTGGGATCTATCAATCAATAGCCTTCCTTGTGCAGGTTGTGCTGCCTTTGTACTTCTACACTGCTTTACTGGAGATTTCTGTCACCATTTATCAGTTGGGTGGATACTGTCAGCCTCCACCTTCTTTCATTCCAAGGGTTACCAGCATCCGTTCTTAGGAACCTTATCACCTTCTTTTGAGGTGTTTGGTGATGGATTGAGAAGAAATGGCTCTCCTCTCTCTGTATAAGCTAATAGGTCTTCTGTCACTTCCAATTTGAACTACCAAGGCATCAGAAACTGTTACTTTACATTTTCTCCCCTGGAAAACAAAACAAAAATGAATGATTCTTTCAAGCTGCAGTCAAATGAATTTTGAAATTTAAAACGCTTCCTTTTCTTGGAATAGAAAGGTTGTAACAAAGAACTTTGCTTTCACCAATCAAACTGTTTTGGGAGCAGGGGTGAAAGACTTTACAAATGTGGTTACTGTAATGCCTGCATGACCACAAAATTCTTAAACCACTTTTTTTTAGGGTGTAGAAGGGAGTAACCATAAGCACAGTGAGCAGCATATTTATCTCTCTTTGTAGATATGTAAATACCTTGTGCAGCATACTTGTAGCAACACAAGTTGTCATCTTCATAGCCCCATGGGGCCAACGGCTCCTCTTTGGCCTTTGAAAGCCCTCCCTGTAAGGCTGGCTGAGGTAAGGACATGATCTGTCTTTTTGGGAATCCAAGCTGAGGCCTAATGAATCAACCACTTCGACAAACTTAGCATCTGGAAGACTGATATATATATGGTTATTCAATTCACCCAGTTCCGTAAGAAAATATCTTTGGTTTTGAAAAATAGATCAGCCTTTGTGGAGTGGAAAAAATGTTTTAAAAAAATATAATGATTCTCAGAAATTGTAGTTATTGCTGTCTCTAAGAGGAGGTTCTATGTTCTAGATTTCCAAGTTCTGACCGTATGAGAGGGATAAAATAGTAAAATAGACCTCAGAACAGGAGAATCTCATGCAGGGTGCTCAAAGAGATTTGTTAGGGTTTCTTTTTTGAAGTGGGAATCTGAAACTCTGAAAAGAAAGGTGCATCCTCAAAGGTTTATGTTAGGAGGGAAAAAAAGCAAATATTGGAGTAAAAGTTTTTGCTCTCTGCGTTTCCTCCTTGATCAAAATGCAGACCAGGCTAATAAATGCTTGAAATATGATTGTTAGAGGCTGCTCTGAAATTTTATTAGTCATTTTGAAATATTTGTTTTAACTTTGAAGAGTGCATCAATTAAAAAGAGATGGTCCCTCAGAGAAATGTTTACAATAAATGCCAAGTAACTGAGCTGGCCTCTTGTTATTTGAAGTCTTAGTTCTGAAACAAGGTTACAAAGTATGTTGATGAAGAAATGAGGAAAATTTATTTAAGTTTTGCTATCTTTACCGGTAAAAGAATTCTTTCCAGGATTTTGAATCTTGTTAGCATTATACCTGCAGATTCCAATTATGCTCAAGATAAATTTTTAAGAGACACTTTATATACTAAAAATGTACCTTTCCCAGAGTGATGCATAATCTGAATGACAGAATCTGAGGAAAGTAACACTGTTTTCACTGTATGGGGAGAAATTTAGATAGTCATGGGTTTTCCTGGTATTTTGAAATGCTGCCTGGTCCCTGACTTCTGTTGCCAAACTGCCTCTCAGCAGTCAAAGAATACTGCATTTTTCTTAAGAACACACACACATACACAAAAACGTTAGAGATTTCCCCATTGTTTTTTCCAGTTCAAAATGAATCGAAATTTCACTGAGAGAAAGAAATTATATAATATATGGCAACATTCATTTTGCTTGGCTCTACAATTTGAAAACTTACATTTTAAGGAATTCAACTACTATGAAAAGGAAAAAGAATTAAAATAAACTATGTCACTCTCTCTGCCAGGCTTCCATGCTGTGATTGTCGAAACCCAATGGAATCAAGAGACTGCTTAGAATTTTCCTGTTTGCCTGATTTTGTCCCAAAAATGCTGTTTTGTTTTTAAAGCTACTGTTGCTTAGCAAGCAAAAATTCTAAAAGATGTCTTTTTACATTGCAGTACTGTTTGCTTAGACTACATGTGTGTGAGTTTTTGTTCTGGAACCAGAAAATGGTGTTCTGAAACCTTACTGACATACATATGGAGACATTGCCACTGGTACTTTGTCTCCTAAGTAGATCTAAAATATAATTAATGAGATTTATACACTTCTTCGTATCTTCCTTCCAGTTATATTTAGTATTTCATTGTACTTTTAAATATAATTGTTCTAAATGCTTTAGATTTTGTATTACTTTTTTCCTGCTAGTTAGACTAGCCACTTAAATTCCATTCTTTATAGTTTCCTAGAGTTCAAAATAATGTGTATGTGTCTAGCCAGACCTAAAGCTAGTTCAGTCCTGCACTGCTTCTGGGATCACTTCTGTACATATAATGATACCAATAAATATAAAGAAATCCTTAGACGCTTTTGTTAGAGGCAAAAGATGAATCTATATGAAAGCATTTCTAGAGTCTATATTTTTCTTGTTGGAAGATGTAGAAACCTTTCATGTTTGCAAGTTGGTTTGTATAAAGAGTCTCTTAGCCCTCCATGGTACATGTGTTTTCTTTTGTCCTGACAATTAAGGGTGTTAAGTCAAATCCTGGGTTTACGTTCCAGGCACTTGCCATCTCTTTGCCCTGCTGGCAAAGATTTCCTTGGTGTTGAGGATATGAATGGAACTGGGTGAGGTCAGGGGCTGGGACTGGAGTTGTTTGAATGGGATTCTCCTGATGATAGATGTTTCTGCAATGCCTGTATAAATAGGAATATTTATGAATTTTTTTTGCACAAGTGAAAAAATGGCAAAAAATATAAGCAGCTAGCAGAAACAGGGCTCTGCTGAGTCACTATTATTTTCAACAGAAGTCAAAAGAAAGGAAGAAGTTTTTAGTAGATCCTCCCTATTGCAGTCCTATTTTGCTACTTTTATTCAATATAGTAATGGTAGATATCTTGCCCTTTTTCAAGACACGGAATGCTTGTATCTCCCACTAATCTTGGTTTGAGGTTTTAGAATCTTAGTGTGTTCCAGAGTTATTTGTAGAAGCTTTTGACAACTGTTGGATGTAGGAGTTTTCTCAGCTTTTTATTCTTCAATTTTATGTCTCCGTTTCAAGTTTTAGATTAATTCCTTGGGGTTTTTTTTTATGGTCTTAAATATCTGCAAGCTCTTTGGATAAAGGTTCTTGCCTCAATTTAACTTCGTTAACTTAATTTCCTAATAGTCATAGAAGTGTCTGCTTCACCCATCCCCCTCAAATACAAAGCTGGAGGTGAAAACCTCCAAGACTGGCTTTGCTCTGCAGGAATATTTGTGTGCAACAACCAGCGTGACATAGCAGCTCACTGTCAAACGAGGCTGAAGAATTTTGGACATCTCAACACTTTCTATAGAACAATGGCTCTTCCCCTCTTTTTGCTTTTGTACACTTGTCAGTGTTCTTTTGATACCTTGTCTCAGGCCTTTTTGTTCTTGCATTGTCTCAAGAATTCTTGTCAAGTGCCAGCTTATCTTCAGCTCTTCTCTATTTTGTGGGTATTTTATTCTCAACAGCCTGCAATTAAACTAACCCTGTAGAGTCAAACAGTGACTAATTCTGAAGGGTGTAGTAGTAGTATTCACAAAACACTTGAAAAGGTAGAAGGCAAATCATAAAAATAGGATTGAAAAATAGGATATGCTGCTGGCATCCTGGGTATCCATTTTGGGACATCAGGTCAGAAATGCATTCTGCATGGCACTCTACACTCCTGGTGCAGAGGAGGAGGATCAAGATGGGACATGACAAAACAAAGAAATTGGCATGGAATATCTAAATATTCACACTTCCTTCAAGCTTAATATAGTTCAATACTAACAAAATAGTTGCAAAAATAAAATTTCAGAGCTTGGCAAATAGATGCCTATGCAGCTTTATGAAGCTTACAACTTCCATAGCGTGCAGTCACAGGCAAAGTCCATGATGTTCAAAGGAATAACATTGTCTTCTTGGACAATCTACTGCCTTCTCCCCCACTTACTCTAAACTGTCAGTCTTCTCTACAGAAGTGTAAGAAGTAGTTCGTAATTTGATTTTTTTTTTTTTTTTTTTTTACATGCATGATGTCATTCAAATTTTGCAGATAGCCCTTAGGCCACAGGTCTTTCTGTAATTAGGAAATAGTCAGGTCTTGAAGGTTTGCTCTTGATGTAAAATTTAAATAGACTGTAGGTTTTGAGAACCAAAGTAGGTTCTCATGGTTTGAGAACCATAAGTAGGTTTTGAGAACCAAGTTGGGATACATGATAGAAACATGTATATGGGGTGCTTTTAGACCTCTGGAAAAAACTTTGGAAAGGAAGTTAACCATCACAGATATTTTGGTAATAAGCTCACTGTGTCATTTTACTTATGAACACTTTGTGACTCAGAGGTTGAAAATCTGTTTGTCGAATTAAAGTGGTTGTGGTTTCTCTGCACGGATGATCTGTTATCTGAGTTCTGTTAGTTCTCCCAGCTGAACATAATTTAACTGGAAATATTTGTTTGGTTAATCACAGCACATTTTGTATTAGCTGACTATAAGCGTATGTGTTCTAGGCTCCTCCTTGTTTGGTCATTGGTCAAAAATTTGCTCATGTCTTCTGAGCACAAGATGCACTGTTGATGATGCATTTGGATTGTGCTATAGAAACAGGAGCAGTCACAGGAATGCATTTAATTTTGGCCCAAGTAATGGGATGAAGTAGATGATTGATTGGGATCCTTTCCAGCTCTTTGTTTCTGTATTTTCTATACTGTGATATAACATTCAAGAGGTAGAAATGCAGTCTCATACCAAAGGCCTCTAAAGGTATATAAAAAAGAAATAATTGATTTCGTATGAAGTATAAATAAGCATCATAACTGCCACTGATGACAATAGGGTAGAACAATTCATTTTCAGAAATTTTCCATGCTAAAAATTATTGCATAAGGTTTTTTTGATTATGATAATTTGGAACAAGTGGGTGGATTATGTTTTTTGGGTATTCTGTTTCCCAAGTGGCTCTATTCTCCTTTCAGAGGAGAGTAAAGAGCATGAAATTTGCTGTGAAGTTTAGAAATGCATTTCCGTTGTTGCTTTATCTTGGTCGGTTGGTTTGCTGGCCCTGCATGAGAGAAGACTTTTTTTCAGTGCTGGTTCTGGGACACTTTATTGAGAGTATGTATATATATGTAATTCTTCATCTATTTAAAGTTGGGAGGGTTTTTCTATATTATCTCTCCCACTGAAAGCAATCATGTGCTAAACCACACAACATAGGACAATAGGTATAATTGGTAATTCTTCTAACCAGTCTACTAGGCTGAACGCTAATTAAGTTTTCCAAACTCTTCTAAGGGAAGATGCCACTGCATCTCTGCAAGTGTCTCTTGTCTTCAGTTGCTGTTTTTTATGCAAAAAATTGTCTGGGGATTTATAAGGCAAATGCAACATGTAGAATTCTGACTTCAGGGTTAGGGTTTTTTTTTGTTTTTTATTTTGTTTGTTTTGCCATTTGCATAATTTTGTTGCAACTGTGAATGTCTGGGTGCCTAAGGAATTGGACTTGCAGGGGAGGGGGGAAAGTCTAACTAAACCCATCTGAATTCAGTACTCCTTTTAGACTGTGCCTTTAGATTGCAGCTGGCAATAATATAGAAAGCTTACTCTTGTTGCATCCAAATTTCAATTCATATGCTTGACTCTTCCTAATGTTAATAGTACCCTTCATCTTAAATTCCAATGTGTCAAAGGGATTATCTCTATTGTGTCTTCATATTAATTGTGACTGTAGTTTTGTACTTTATATAGGCATTCATAACCATATACTGCTTTAGTGCAAAACATGTCATCCACAAAAATAATTTTTCTGTGCCAGGAAGAAGTATTGCCCCTAAAATATCTCTTGGGCTTAATATAAATTTCTTTAAATTAATTAGGAAATAGCAGTTTTATTTTTTTCAATATAAAGGCAGGTTTTTATCACAATAATGTATCATTGCAAGGGTGATTGCAATCGTAATTTTCTTCCATAAGTTAGAGATCTCTTGCGATTGCTCTTTCTTTATAGATCTGAATTATCTACCATTCTGTTGGTCTAGCTATTTCCATGTGAATATCTAAATTCATTAGAATAATATCCAAAGCATAATATCCAATGCTGCATTATTGTGCTGTTTAATAAGGGCCTTGGCTGCTTCTCACAGCAATGCTATAGGCTGGTTTTCTATTTTTTGCAGATCACTGCCATTGTTTGCTGAGTGCCCATGTGGGAGCACTTTTTGTGATCTAGTGCTTTTGCTTGTATAATCCTGATTCAGAAAAACAGCCTGCTTAGAGAGAAGCATTAATTAGGTGCAAAGAAGGCGTTATTCCATGCTTGGGGGCGGGGGGAAGTACAGCAAATAAATTATCTCCTATTTGTGCAATGTTTTATGGTTGTCAGCTGTCTGTTGCCAAAGAACCCCAGTGGAGTTAAATGCTTGTGACACCTTGCCCAGTCAAGGTATAGGAAAAGCCTGTTATGGAACTCGCTTTGTGACAACCTGTGCTAGTTTATATTAGCTTAACCAATCACTTTTTTCTGTGCTTGGCAAAATTTGTTAAATTAATTCAGTTGCAATTAGCAGATTTATGGGAAAGTACCCTGTTATCCTTTAATTGGAGAGCATAAAACTACAAACTGAATCTGCTGGTTCTATTTGTGTAATAGGCAATCTATCTACGACAAGGTTTGATCGATGGAGTCGTATGATGCCCTTGCCTTGTTTTATATTGGCTGTCAGCTCTTAACTGGGACTGAAGTATCTGGGTAACAAAAATTGATATAATGACTTAATGCGCCTTATTCTCTTTGAGCTACATCAGTTTAGAGCACTTCTGAGAGAAAAATGTCTGGAAAATATCAGGGAGTCATTTATCAACCTGTTTTCATTAGCATACTGCCTAGCACTGGCAAGGATTTGAATAAAAAAAAAAAAAGCAGGATGGTACAATTTATTTCAGGTCTCATATTTCTTGGATGAAAGGAGACTTCTAATAAATGGAAAATATAGAAAGATGCATTTCTTGCTGATTTTTCCTAAATAAAAACTATATAAAAACATGTTTTCAATTTGACTGATAATAATACAAGAAACATATATGCACGGAGATAACCAGAAAATTAGCAACAATATTGTCCCTTACTACACATTGTTAATTTATTTGAGGTATAACGTAGAATACGCCCCATGTCTTTTATGTGTACATAGGAAAATTTGTGTGGGGGAGTAGTAGGGGGTTGTCAGCAGAGAGGGCTTTACAAAAAAGTAAGATCCGATCTCTTTAAAGATAAAGCTGTTAAGCTATTCAAGAGTCTGCTGAAAGTGAAGTGAAATAGGTACCGATCAAAATGTTTGTGTAGTGGGCAAAATGTGTGCACTGTATCAAGTCATTTGTCCTACCTACTCGATGATGCTAACCAGAAGAGGTAATAATAACTGAAAAGCAGTTGTGTGCAAGTGAGTCCTTTTTTACATGAAATTTTTATGCATCAGTCAGACTGCATACAGTGTGCCTAATGTATAAAATAAATTGGTGCATAAATCAGATTATAAGCAGCATGTAGGCAAGTCTGCATTTGCACACAGGAATCCAATCCAGGCATGGGAAATTCCCATTTTAACCTCTAGCATGAGGATTTATCAGGTGGCAGTTGCATGCTTAATTTTCTAATAATAAAAAATAAAATAAAATGTGCCTCCTCTCCCCAACAAAACCTGAATGCAACAGAATACAAAAAAGGCCCTGAAAGGAAAAGACTTGTGGACTTGCACAGCATTATCTTGTGACCCTTTCTATAGCTTCTAATTATGTAAAGGATTTGGAATGCCAATCAATAGAAAGTGATTTATGATTGGTATAAGCAATTGCGCATGGCTTCACATTGATCAGTATGTAGATTCCCTGACATAAGAAGTTATTATCTATGACAGATACTCGTCTAACTGCTAATTGAATTGCACATTTTTCCATCAGTGTTATCAAACTACCACCAAATATAGACCATAACTTTGTTGCTCTTTGCATGTGAAAATAAAACTATGATGAAGAGCCAGTGTCAGCGTATAGGTTGTCTGACAGTAACCACTATTTATCGATGCAACTTGTGCTTGCTAGAAGATGACAATATCACCCAGTGTTGCCATGACAATCAAAATGAGTGTTGGGTCCATGATATTTTCTACAACTCAGTAGAAAATCTATTAAATCTAAGTTATCTATTGCTTGTTGCCCTGTAAGCCATCTCCAAGAGCGCAATACTGGTGCTCTAATAAGAGAAGCTTTGTGGTAGATGGATGCTGCTCAATCTCCTTTTATCCCCAATGTGTTTTTTTTTAATCATTCTTATTAGATAGCCTAAAAGCTATCTATGCTTTAAAAAAGCTATTTTTATGAAATGGGATTTTATATTTCCAAGAGTTAACATTAAAATTTGTTTGGTGACCGCTTGTTCGAATGGTGGAGTTGCTAATGAATGTTAACCAAAATTTTAAAACCTATCTTTATGCACACTGCCTAATTTATGCTGATCCTTTGACTTACCTACCTGTTGAAGCTTTCTTTAATGAACCATGAGATCTTTGAATAGGAGATAGGAGAGGCTTTGTTATGTTCAATATTGTGTATTTGATTAGTACTGGTAGAAGCTCGTACTTCACACTTGCTTTCTGAACTTTAACTTTTTCTGATCTATAATAACCTCAAACAAAAGACTATTTTGATCTTTATCTGCATCGAGCTGTTGTGTTTGGGAACAGCAGGCTCCATTCTGCAGTACATCTGAACTTGTTCAGTAATTCCATTTTCTTGTAAAACTATGTAACGTCCTTAAGAAGAAACTATAGAAGTATGCATCCTTCCCAGGAAAAGTCTGCGTGACATCCATGTTTGCTGAGCAGTCAATGGTGCAGGGAAAAGATTTGCGATGCAGCAATAGAAATAGAACATGGGAGATGACCCCTAAGAATCAGCAGGTCTGTTTTGCACTGCAATTTAGGGCTCTAGTCTCTCTGTTGCCTCCCTTCCATCCCTTTTGGCCTTGGATTAGCACGGGGAACCCCCCTGAAAAATAAAATTGTGCGAAAAATCTGATGTTTTGTATACAATGTTTTTAAAAATTCTCAGTCTAAACTTTAGGATTCTTCAATTCTTCAAATTTAGTTTGGCACATGCTTTCAGTTATTTTCAGTGTTGAATAATGCCTTATCTTTGGTAATTATTTTCTTCATTTTTCAAGGGTTGTTATAGCCTTCAAGAAACTTTACTGAGTTAGGAAACTTCCCCACCATATTTTAACCAAGTTTGTAGTTACTTGCAGGATGAAGCAACACATTTCAGTCGTTTTTCTATCCAATTGCACTACTGTATCTACAGTCCTTTTTCCTCTCTAAATGTATCATTTCCATAAAATATTCAGATGCTACATCTATTGTATCACATTCAAATAATTTTTGTTTGTTTTTAATTAAAAAACTTATTACAAGTTTCTAGATAATGTGACAGCAAATACAAGAGAAGGCGGCTTTTTGGACATCTCAGAATAACAGCAATTAGAGTCCCAGTTTTTGTGTACTTGGTATTTTCACACATGTAAAGCTAATTAAACAAGGAAGAGTAGTCTTGGCCTCTAATTTACAGCAAAAGATATCCCTGTGTGTGTTCTGAGAGGAAGGCACCATGATGCGCTTTGTATGTCATTTGGTACTTTAATGTTCAACTCCAGAATGTGCAGAACATAATGTGTTTCATTAGAATAAGTTCCTGTTGTAAAGGTCTTTAAAAAAACTTCCACAAACCTAAACCAAAAAAAAAAAAATACACCAAAACCAGAAGCCAACCAAGCAAAAAAAACCCACACCAAAACGTTTTTTTTTTGTTTTTTTTTTTTTTAATTATTTTTAGATGTCACTTTCTGCTCTTATCATGTCAGTTTTTTAATTTTCTTTAATAGCTTTTTTTTTTTTTAAACTACAGTATGTTGTCTAAAACCTCTGGTAGATGACAGATCACTTTTTTTTTTTTTTTTCCTCCTGACTGGCAATGTCCCAATGGTAGGCTCAGTACAAAGGACTGTATCCTAGAATTCATGTAATTTTGGATGAAGGCTATGGGGTGCAGAAAGATGGGACAAAATGCGAGAGACATGCATAGAACAATTGCTTTTCAGATTTAATGAAGCACTTCTTATCTGAAATTTTCCAAGTGCTTTTTTAGAATGATGGATTAAGCTTTCAGACTGAACCTACCAGTTAGTGGAAATTATTATTGTACTGGTTTTCTTTGTATACTTGAACAAACTGAGGTACTGAAAAGCCAAGACTAGAAATAAAAGAGAGAGCAGGGATATGGTTCAGAGGTGCTGACTTTGGGTTAGGAATCAGTCAGTGCAGTATCATTTATTGTCATGTTTTCTGGTTTTATAAGTGAACTTTTGTGCACAGTTCCAGTGGTGAGTCCTAGATGTGCCTCAGCTTATGTATGTGTTAAACAAATGTACTGTGTGAAAAGAAATATTAAAAAACAAAACAGTTTTTAAAAATGGAAATTTGGGGGGTAGATGAACTTTTGTTTTAAGCATTCCTGTGTGTTCCGTATTGAGCGTTGCAGAGAGAGTATTTTGAGTTCTCATTGAGTGGGTGAGGTTTTTCTCTCTCTGGAGCCAGTCTGATTTAGGCTTAAATATTTGGAAAAAGTATCCTTTCAAATAATCAAAGAGTATCTGTGATATAAAAATAAATAAAAGGAACCTTTTTTTATTCACACTGGACAGCATGCAAGCTAGGGACCAGGAAAAAACTCTTTTTAGATTTCTGCTGTGAAGCCGATATACCTGCTTCTCAATGTCCCCTCCTTTTGTAATTAAGTTACTGTTGATCTCCAAAACACAAATAATTGTTTTGAATTCTGACTCTTGATTTAGATCCCTTCATTTTGCAAATAGAGCAGAACATACTCTGCAACCTCTTTTCATTTTATGTCTTTTTCTTTTTTTTTTCTCCATGCTCATCTTTTTATTGGATGAAATCATCCTCCTTGCTAAAGTACGTATGGACTGGACGTCGCACCGGATACAGTGTGAGGTCTGGCTGTCATGATCAGGGATTGCTGAGTGTATGATGCCTGAACGTAATGACTACATCAGGGTTCCTAATGTAGAAAAACATATCTTTTTTAGAACACGTGTAGGCAGTGAGGTCCTAATAATCTAAGAATAAGTTTGACATCCCCACATACCATATCTATTGACACATTTAAAAGCATTTACCCCATTTTTAATCAAAGATGTTGAATCTCTTTCTGTTTTTATGGTATGACTTCCCTTTTTATTTTGCACATCTCTACAACTGAACACCATAAGAGAGCTGTGAAATCTCTATCTGCGAATACAGAATTGGTAAATAACTAGTGTGGATCAAAGTTGATTTTTATTTTGGACGATGAAGCAAAATGCTCAGGTATTTTAAAGGTGGGTCTTGTGGAGTTCATGTAAGTTTAGTACAATGTAATCTTGACATCTAAATCCATAAGATACATGTAATCTATCAATATCAGCCCGTATGGATGATCAGGGTGAATTTAAAACCCATAATCCAGTTCTTTCTATGCATTCTTTTTAAAAGAAAGAGAAAAGGCATAATTTATTAGTCTGCAGGTCCGTCAAATATATTTGAGAAGGGATCATGCGAGTGCATTGAGGATGCAATAGGAAGAGTCTTTTAGTCCTTTTACAGAGCGGAGGAAGCGACAAGAAGGACAAGGTAGCAGATAACAAATATCTTAGGGCAAAACTGATTTAAAGGCTACCTTAGGGCATCTTAGGTGTGAGAAAAGCATTGATTCCATTTGCTATTGGAGCTGAAAACTGTGGCAACAAGAGTGAGTCACATGATATTAAAAATGGATACCAGTTGTGTAGCATTTGTCTTTGTAATGGAGCTGTTTTCAGTGTTTATATTATAAAAATATAATAAATATATATTTAGCCTGGTATATATTATTATACCAGGTCATATAATGGTGTTTCACTGTGAAACACAATTTCAAAGCAGTTTGCATTAACACACTTATAACAGAAAGATGTACAAACCGAAACGTAGTTTATATCTATTCAGACATCTCACTTGTTAGCGTCTGGATCCATAAGCTGGGTAGCACACTTTGCAAATCTGCGAAGTGTTTTGAGAAAGCATCTTATGAATGTCATAGAAGAATTTGTGGTGCTCAACAGTTTATAAAAGCCCATGGGCGGGCTATTGAAATTGTGAAATGAATGTTAGTGGTTTAGCAATTCCTGTAAGTACCTCAAATTTTTTCACTTTTCTTTCTTGTCAGACTTCACCTGCACAAAATCTCTTATCTTTCTGGAAAATATATACACACTAGTGAGAGTATAAACACATCATTACACTTTCATGACAGATAAGCTTGCTCTGTTGGAGTGTAAACTCATTTTTCTTTAGGTGACCTTTAAATAGTATCATGCTATTGGATGGGATTTAAATCAATAATTTTGTCAAAACAAAATGCAATGTTGGTTTTTTTCTTTATTGTTTAAACAGTTCTTTAAACTATCAAGATATAATGGATTTCCGTGTGTTACACTCCATGAAAAAACACTCTAAAATTCACTTAACTAGTCTGAAAAAAAAATCTCTGTAATCTCTGTTGTTGTTAGTACTTAGTTTTATTTTGAAAAATGTTGAAACAGCAGGATAACATACAGTGTTACTATAATTAGTGACTTAATGCCTTTTCTGCATTCACATTGTAAAACAACGGTGTCCCAGGTGTGAGAAGGTTAAAATGAGAAGTACCCAGTAGTTATGAAGAAGCAATAATGAGTTTCCTTCTACTTACCATGGATTTGTGTGATATACAACTTGCAATTAAGCATGGCTTGGTGATTCAGTGATTAATGTATATACGACTCCTAAAGGAGCAGCACAGGCCTCCCGTCACATCCTTCATGATGTTTACAGCTGGGTACCTATTAACAGGAAGATGGAAAGGGCCATTTACAATTCAGTAACCTTTATGACAGTGAACTCTTTAATCAGCATTTTATTTCCTTTGTAACACTTTAGTCATCTACAAATGTCAGAATAAAATAGGGCTATGAAATATTTAGGATCGGCATGTGGAAATTGACTTCCTTGATTTAAGCTGCTGTGTCTTTTCATTTTGTTGTTTTGGGAGCTTTTACTTTTATTGAAAGACAATTTATAACTAAATGCTCCCAATAGTGACTGGTATTAGGGCCAGAGAAATTATAGAAATCCACCTTCTAATTCTGTAAAATGTTGATGGTTGCTGTGTTGAGTAATAATTTATTCAAATAAAAACATTAGCAGTGGGGTTCACTTTTCAGAATACTGTTTCAGTACAAATACAGCAGACTTGGGGAGTTTATGACAAAATATCCCAGTGTACTCGTAGAAGTAATTAAATATAAAGTAAATCTTAAAATAATTTGTCATTTATGTGTACCTGTGTGCATCAAATGTGCATAGTGTTTTATTATTTTCCTAAAACAATTCTGGGGCTTTCCAGCTTCCACAATAATTGTCTTGTGCTTTGTATGATGACAACCGTTACTCTTTAGCACCAGGAAGAAGTATTGTCCCTGCCTAAGCGAACTGCAGGGGAAACACAAATCCTTCTAACCAAGTATTTTTGTTCTTATGTATGTATGCAGTTTGTGGATAGCTTATAAATTGGGATTTAGAAGATGTTGTCATAATATTTAATTATTGATGGGTAGAGTATTTCAAGTCCAAGTATGACTCAAACATTTTCCAATTGGTAACGTAACCAATTTGGAATCAGCAAACTGGAGGGGGCTTCCCCTCTTCCAAAGGGCAGGGCTCCCTCCTCTGTGGGGGTGTTGGGAACTTTAGACCTAGCCCTGAATTTTATCTAAATCCCTGCAGTGACGCTGCTTGGTCTTGGGGAGTTAAGCCCAACATGGGTTTGGTTCAGTTGCTGGTGTGTTGTGATGGACTGACCCAGGTGACTGGAACCATGTTTTCAGCCTTATTTGTAATTTCGTATCACAGCTGCAGATTGGTAACGAAGGTAATGAAGGTAAATTCCCATTTCCCAGGCGTTAATGGGGTTTAATGCATTTGGGAGATGAAGGTTTCATCTGCTGGTCTGTGAGTAACTGCTATGTCCTAGCTGAAGTTATCTGCTTTATCTTTGTATAGGTAGAGATTTGGTGCATTCTGGTTTATTTCTAAAAAATGAAAGGGAGAAAGCCCTCTTAAAAATATTGAAGATCTGAAAGGCTTAACAGGGAAATGTTGAGCACAGTTTTAAATCCAGACCTTTTCTTGCTGAGACGTGTTGCTTGGAGAAAGTATTTGGTCAAAGAAGAAAGTCATGTAAGTCCCAAAACTTAAGTCTCCTTTCTTAATGGTATCTGTCAGCCTGGTAAAAGACATTACCTCTAATAATTTTTTAAAATTGAGTAAGAAGTGAGCAAGAGATTTAAGAGACAAAGTGTATATAGGTGGAGAAAATGAGCCTGAGAACTGGCATTGGATTAACTCAATGCTGTCTGTATTGCTTGGAAATACAACTGCAACTTTAAATGATAAAGAAAAAAAGAGATGAAGTGGATGTAAACAGTATGTTTTGCCATGTGTTCTTTTGCCGTTTTCCAAAAATAGGTTTATTCTAACTTTAACATTCTACCATCCATTAAGGGAATATCCATGTTTAATCTGAAGAAGCAAGCCCGTGTTACATTTGGGGATGGACTTGGGGTAGGTTGTATGTACATACGTGCGTGTAATGAGAAAAGGAGAGTTCTGGAAGTTCAAGCTACCAATCTCAACTGTGTGGGCCTTAACTTGAGACTTCAGAGGCTTGGGGTTTTTACAGGGCTCTTGCAGTGTCACAGCTGTGAATCGTTGCCATCTTTTTGCTGGGATTATTTAAATATTAATCCTCTCTTGCTACTTGACCTTTCCTGCTTGGTTCTAGTTCCTGTGGCCAGCTTGCTTTGTGTTTCATGAGCTCGGTAAACCGTGGCCTTCAATTCCCTTGTTCTAGTATTTTCACTTAAGACCAGGAGTGATGAGCAAAAGGTTTCAGGCTCAATCCTTGAGCAAAGGGCCGCTGTGACAGGGATTATTATTTATTTGTCATCTTGGATGTAATAAGCTGTAGGTACAGCATCGAGAGCCCTTGATTTATTGCGCTGTCGACTGCCACTAGCAGGACGTCTGCTGTACCATGCAGGATGAATACCACACTGTCAGCTCTGTCGATCTGTCTCTGCCATTGCGCTCTCTCTCATAACACATTCCCATTTCATGCCAGAATACATAAACAATCTTTCATTATTTTGATGCCTTTTTCATATTTGTTCTTTACAGAACATAAAGTTTGAATTTATGGGTTTCCTTTACATTATTTCAACACACTCCACCATTTTCCGGGTTTGTGGTTTAACTCTCAGAAATTGGCTGCCAGGTGATTTAGTTATTTTGGCTTTCTAGTTTTATAGTTATTTAATATCACAGTGCCAGATACTGAGAAAATGTAGTGTATAGCAGGTATGGGATTTGCAGTCAGACTCTGTCATCAGCAAAACATGGCCATGGGGACGCAATGTGGAAATTAAAAGCTAGGCATGCAGAGCAGGAAATACTCCCTCCAACCTTCATTTTTAATTTATTTAAATACTTTTCCAAAACATTTTTCCTTAGATGCTGTTATGAACGTAATGGAGACCTGTTTAATTGGAAAAGAACATGTGAGTAGCGAGCAAGCCATTTCCCTTGAATAATTGCAATTAAGGGAATTCCTAACTTGTTGGCAGAAACATTGCTCCGATTCTTCTGCTTAACTTTATTGTAGGTGGAGGAAGGGGAGGAAATACTGTCCAGAAAATTGTCGTCTTCGTGCTATGCATTCTTCATCCTTTACAGCTGTGATCTACATCTGTTTATATCCTCTAATTTTGTTTACCTAAGGGGTTTTTTCTTTAATACTCTGAAGCATATTATTCATCGAACTCTGAGGAACTGAAAGTCATTGCTCAAATGAGTGAACTTAAATGTCACTATAAATACAGTAAGTCAAATATGAATATATGTCAAAATAGTTAAAAACGTGTTATAAAAAAGGCTTATGAGCGGTATTAAAAAAATTATTGCAAACTGCACAGAGCATGAACCAGAAAATGTAAAGTGTTCCTGCCAGTGTAACGTGCATACACAGCTTTGGTCGTGTGAGCAGCCTTTCGGTCTGTGGGTGCAAAATTAGACCGTAAAGTCTTCAGGGAGGGTGTGGGTGTCACCTGGTGTGGCATCTCACCTGCCCTGTACAGGGTGCAACAGAACAGGGACCTGCTTCTGTCTGGGGCCTGAGACGCTGCAAATGATTTCCCCTGATCAGTAACGCCCCTTCACATTTCTCCTCTACGCAAACATTTACAAGGTAGTAACGCATAATTATTTTGTGGCACTACCCTGTGTTTTCCAGTTGTGATCTATTAATGTCTAATAAAGCCCTGTTCATTGCTGTGTTTGTGTGCAAAGCTTGCAATGTTCTTGTGTTCAAGAAGCAGGTGAATAATTGCTTTTAAATTTTCTTCTGTTGATAAAGTGGGGCTGCTTTTTTTTTTTGTCTTCACTTAAGTGTTTTTTATAGGGGCTTCCCTTGCTACCCCCCCCTTCCCAAAAGGAGAGAGAAAGCATGGCTGTGCCAGTGATACTATATCTGGTAAGAAGAAACTTGTTTTAATTGGCTGTGAAAATAAGCATATTTATCTGGGATTTTAACAAATGTGGATTTTGCTGTATAAATGCAGGATAATAATTGTCAGTTCTTCTTCCTCAATACAGCTGCATTAGGACAGCTGGGAATATGCTTAGCTCACGTTACATAGTGAAGATTTGTTCTAGCTGCAAAGAAACCAGAGTTAATTAATATGAGAAATTTGTTTTGTGTCCCTGGTAAAAAAGGCTGTGCAGGTTGGTGTTGTCAGCAAAAGCTGCTTGTCACTTTGACCTGCTCTGTTAAGTGTTTGATGTGTTTTCTCAGAGTAATCTGTGAATAACATTACATCCAACCAGCAGAGAAACAGAGGGAGCGATAGCAGAATTAATATCTGGAAGCGTTGATAATTATATATCAGAATCTAATTTTTAGCACAGAAAATGTGTTAATGACAGAGAAGAAAACAAAAACCACTAGCTTCTCCCAGCAGGATCCAAAGTGTCATTTATTATTTCTCAGCTGGATATCTATCAAGTTTATGGGTTAATTTTTCTGTAGACTGTTATTTATGGGTTTTTGTTTGTTTTCAGCCATCATTACTAACAATACGGTTAATAGCAATCATTTGTTATCCGGCACCAGCGGTGATGCTTCAGATGCGAGCAGTGAACTGAGAATACTCATTTGGTAGCTGAATAAGGCTTTGACAGGGCCCATTTATAACAAGCTCATTCCATAATGTCCAGCCTATTAATAAAATTTTGTTGCTGTCTAATTAGAGATGTCTGATGTGTATAGTAGCACAGCAAAGAAGACTTTCTTCTTCTGCTTTTCAGCTCTACTGTTTCATACCTGAAACGTATCTGAGACTGATGTTCGGGAAATAAAAGTGGGGTGTTCCTCTCGGGTTCTGTTTCTCCTAGTAAGTGAAATGAAATACAAGTTGTAGGGCAGGAAGACCCTGGTTACAAATACAAGTGTGTTGGGAGAAGGTTGCTATTTTCATTAGTGAAGATGGCCTAAAAGTCTCTCTTTTTTTATTATTTTTGTTTATTGGCTACTGCTCAAATTTTATCTAAAAATAACAAATAAAGTAAAAGTCAATTATACATGTGATATAATTAAATGAATGTGGTATATATGCAGACAGAATGCAATTCTTGGGTGTGTCAGTACATCTTTGAGGAAAGAACAGTTTGATGCCTGAGGGAAGGGGTTTGGTGAGAGAAAAAAGCCTAGGCCTGATTTGTTAGACTTGTTTTTTCTTCCCCTTCATTCTACATGTTTAAGAAGTGGGGAATCAGCTGCATTCTCTGAACTTAGCAGTAAGAGGGTAGTTAGTAGTATAATCGTGGCTGAAAATAGAGCCTCTTCTAGCCCAGAAACTCACAGAATATTTGGAATGCGTTGAACAGCTTACATAGCAATTATATGTTTATGCTAATAAGATCTTTCATTCAAACTTATCAAAATATTTCATTAGCGGTGAACTAAATGGTGCATTCACAAAGTTGTTGTGAGTGAGCAGTTTGTAGACTGAAACACAATTAGGCAAAAAGATTTATACAAGGACGCAGAAGTTGTTTGAGGGAAGGTTTTAGTTTCTTAGCGAGTGATTTCATGCCAGCTTTATATTTCTGTTCCTAAAATGACCTGTCAGAAACATTCTCGTTCCAGTTTGTTCTTACAGGTAGAGTCAAGTAAAAGATAATGATGAAAATGAGTTAATTTCCATTTCAAAAAATGCTTTACTTGCTTAAATGCTGATTTAGTGATAACGTATACCCTTCTACCCAGCTTCTACTTTGCAGTGCACAAATGGAATGTTTGAAGAACTTCGTCATTTGTACCTACTGTTGAGCTGATTATGTTTTTTTTTTTTTAAGAAGCAGCACCATGTTTTAGCAGGTATCTAGATACTAATTAAAAGGAAAATACTAATAGGAGTTATTGCATATGTAGAATATTGAACTTCTGAACTGAGAAAAGGAAGTCGGCAAAACACTGAAGAGTGATTTAATATAATTTCATTGCTAGGTAACAATTTGTTTCCTTATTCATCTTTTATGTTTTTCCAGTTGAAATTTAAATCTTTGTAAATTACCTTTTGAATAATGCCACATCTGGTTTTGGTGTGTTATTTTCCCAGAATGTTGCTTTTAAGACAACATGTTTTAGGCAAGAAAATTATTTGAGATTTTAACTTAAAATTGCCATGAAACTGCTTGTATGGATTTCAGCTGGCAGAGAATCTGTGTAAACTGGTGAGGTGAGGGTGGTTTTTTTTTCTTTTTCTAAACTGCTCCTGACGTAGAGCTTATCAACCCTTAATTAGTGATACATTTTCTCCTTGTGATTTCTATTGATGTTTTGTAGAGCTGGAGATGAATTGAGCCTCAAGCTGACTAGAGTACGAATTGTTTTAGAAAATTCAGCAAACATCTCTCTCTCTCCCCTCCTCTGTCTGTCTCTCTCTTTCTCTATTCCTCCTGATAGGAAAGGTGAAAAGCTGCACGATAGAAATCAGGTTCAGTATTAGTGGTTTTGCTTGCCTGTGCAATAGAAAACGACAAGCGTCAGGGCCTCAGTCAGCAGATCAGGGAGACGCAGATGGGAGGCGAAAAGCTCCCTCGTGGCAGCAGCCTTGCTTGGATGTGATTGTGAGAGCCAGGATGAAGTCAGCACTGACAAAGTGTGGGGATTGATGGATGGACAAAGCTGGGAACTGGATGTGAGAATGGATGAGGGCAGAGGGGGAATTTAACACAGACAAACAGAATGAAAGACAGAGAGGAATTGCCTGCTAAAGTATTCCAGCACTCAGAGCCCACAGCAATTTACTTACTGCTAACCGAACACAGGAGGATTCTTTGCATCTTTGCAGATTTTCTTAAAATATATGAAGAAACCGAGCAGCAGAAGGAGCTAACAAATTCCTGTTAGTGCTTTTTATTGCCATCTCTCTCTCCTTTTCTTGAGATTCACTCACACTCAGTTAATTCAAACTGAGCACTTGATTATTTTCAATAAGTTCACACAGTATGCTAGAGCAGAATAAATTTTCTTTCCACAGCTGTTATTTTAATGTTTCCACTAAATTTACTTTAATCAGTTATTGTTCCTTTTGCTATCGTAAATAAAAATATTTATTTCCCTTACAAACAGTGCTCCTGCTAGGAGGCACACCTTTGGATACTGCATTCAGATGCATGGTAATAATAAAGCCATTATGTGCGTCTTCCTTTTAAAGGAAGAAAAATCAGTTGTTTTCCCACTCATGTGACTTCTCAGTACCACAGTATTACTGTCTGGTTTTTATTAGGTTGTTTTTTGTTTGTTTTAAGAGAAACAGACTTTTAGCTTTAGAATACTACCAAATTTTATTTATATGAGGGGATCGCAAGGTGGTTTTTGTTATTTCACTGCTTATATGGAAACGGAAAAACCTGAATTCCCATACCGGAGCAAATCAGTAGGCCTAAATTTTATCAACTGCTTTAGTTCTAGAAATTTAAATATCATTTCAGCAAAGAATGCAAATAAAAAATGAAGATCTAGTTATGACAGAGTGGGCAAAATATTCTCTGCTGGCAACCTTCGATGGTTATGTTGGCTCCAGTGGGATTCCTTTAGATTCACACAGACGCTTTGAAGAACGTGATTTGGCCCAAGCTATTACCTCCTCCTTCCCCTCAGCAGATTATGAAGAAAGCAAAAGCGCTGTGTTAACAGGGCATTCCCGTGTAGTGCCCTGGTGTGCTTTTGACCGGGGAAAAATGCAACTGCTCAGAGTAAAGAGAAACCTGTTCCTCAATTGTTGGCTTCCCTAGTTTGTTGGAAGCAGCTATTTACATAGCAATATAGTGCATTTAATTGAATTTTAACAAAGTCAATTTAGTCTTATGCATGTCAACGTAGAAATTGCTCTTAAGGTAATTATAGCATATATTGTTTTCACTGATGAGTTTTCCAGAGTGTCCATGAAACATAACCGTCTTTAAACTGGAGATTTTGTCTTTAATAGAATCTCCAAATGTCTCCAGGGAATTATTTTGAACTTGAAAAGATGCATGGAATCTATGTGGGGAAAAACTAGTCGTGTTCACATTGCACGATATATTTGCTAATCTGGTTTTGGAGCCTGTGGTCACATACAGTGGTTTTGGGATATGGACACTGAATGTGTGGTGAATTTCTCTGGATGGCATGGGAATTGCTGGTGTGAGCTATTTCTATCATCTTATACTTTTCCCTGCTCTCTCATTGAGGACTCTTTAAATTAGATAAATTCTGGTCACACTGATGGTAGAAGGAGATATTGTTTATCCCTTACGCAGTGTGTACTTAAAATTTCTTTCTGGAAAGAGAGGAATCAACTGGATAATATTTGTCTTTTAGAGCTTTTTGGTTAGAAAAGGTATGATTACCAAAGATAATAAATGAGGGTGTTGTTCTAAGTGCAAGTAGTAAGTGGTTTCTCAGGACATAATATATTTTGATTTAGATTATATATTTTGCATTTATTTTGTTTTTAAAACTAATTTAGCTAGCATTAGAAGATGATTTGTTGTGTCCTCTGTTCTTGCAAAGAAGCAATGCTATGTAAAGTTACCTTGGGAAGGAGGATTTAATCTTGTCCTGGTATAAAGTGGAGTTCTATGGAAGAAAACCACAAAATACTGATCTGCGATTCTTCCGCTTATAATCTTCCATTTTCCTTAAGTTTTTGAATTGAGCATGAAAGTGAAAATCAAGAACCTATAACTCCATGTCATGTGTCCTGGCTGTTTAGATGCCTGACTTACATATATATATATATATATATAAAATAAAACACTAGAGTTCTTACTGTTCTGGGCAAGTTCTTTTGGGAGTGTGTGAGGTCAAATATTACTGTATATACAGTTATATGCAGTCTTGATATAAGCACCTTATGCCTTGTCAGGAGCAACTCCTATGGTATGATATATGAGAACATTAATTTATTTGCTAGGTAATGTTTCTGATAAGTATGTAAATAAAAAGTATTTCCAGTCATTTGCGTAGGTAAGTGTGAGTTGAGGCCTGTCCTTCTCAGTGTAACTGTATTTTTGAGGGTTTATTTGTGTTATTTTATTGAGGTGGATTTTGTCATAATGATTCTCTAATGTAGATTGAAGAGTCAGTAATTTCTATGTTGAACATGGATACATAGAATGCATCTGATGTTTGCAGAAAATTTTTGGCATCTTTCACAAACTTCCAGAATAAGCACTGAAATTCTTTGTTTACATTATAGAAAGCTGTTAAGTACATTTTTATAAACTTTTTTTTAGTAAAATTGTTATACTACTGGAAAAGTGTAGTGATGTGCAATGGTCCATTTATAAGAAACATGAAAAGACAGTTTTATTTATTCTTTTCCATACTGTTTTGTAGAATCGTCTCTTTCCATGCCAGGCACTAAAGTACACAGGAATTTTGGGTGTCTTCAAAATAGGCTGCTCAATGGAGAGTGAAAGATGCTTGATATTTGACTGCCTTTTTGACGATTCCATAGCTATTTTGTAGGTAACTCATTAATTCTTTACCATGTTAGTTCCTGATTTAAATACTGAAATACCACTTTGCTTTCTAAAGAGAAATGTACTGGTGGACAAACCACTTGGCTTTGTTAGTTATCATGCTGCAAATCATCCCTTGTAGTTAATGGGTTACTTTCAGACCTTGTCTTATGGGTGTGCATTCATTCATAATTGTTACATACATTAATTCATGGAGACTTTGCTTTGTTAATTTGGCTGAAGTGGAATTTATGCCCCAGGTTTGATATTTAAATTAAAGTATAAGGAGAGGTGAGAAAAAAGAAAAAGGCATGCTAGTACTTGACTTCTGTAGCAATGATAATTTTCATATTATATGTAGGAAATTTTTATAATTTTGTTAATTTTAAAAGAAATCTTCAGGCACTGTAAATAAGTAGAGACAAATGATTCCCTTTTTACTGAAATTTTTACATTTATTATGTTTCCAATCTGATAGCCTCTACTGCTTACCTTAATTTTTATAAACAGTAATGTCGGTAACATATTTCCTCCACGTAAGAAGAAAGCAAATCTGTTTATAATAAATCTTAGTGTGGTATGTGTGCTATCATTTCCTTCATTTGACCTTGGTGGGGCAGGCTGATGGGGCAGTGAAAAGTATGATATGAAAAATGAGTGAACAGAGCGAGGTGAGCAGTGAATCAGTCTTGTGTGTGATTAGCTGTGAAAATCTCACAAACATGACTCTGAGTCACTTCTCTTCTTTCTTTTTCTCCTGTTTCTCTCTCAAAGGTGCTTCTTTTCTGTGTATATTAGTCATTTAGAAGTTAACTAACGGAAAAGAGGCTCTGTTTTAATACTAGTTGGGGTTTAATGGTTTTAGGTGATGAGAACAATGGTAAGTGCAGCGTGTCTGCAGGTTTGCTATAGAAAATCACGGTCCATTTAAATTTGTATAGATCTGTTGCTAAACAGTACTAGTAGTCATTGCATCAGGTTTAGAGACATAAATGTGACACTGATTTCAACATGGTTCTGCAAATCTGCAATTATAACTGTAGATCCAGTGACTCAGCACTGAGATCTTATTTTGCCATGTCAAATACCGTAAAAGCAGAATACTGTTACAATAAAACAAATCTCATTGGAAGTCTGCATGTTGGCTCTGCAAGTCTTTCACTTAATAGAGACATGTTTTATTTTCTTAGCTTGTTCTATTTTGTGTCTCTCTTCCTGAGTGCTGTATTTAAAATCCAACTGTGTGAGTGGTCATGATTAGTTTTCCAAACTAGAACAGAGATGACTTTAAATTTTGGGGTCATCGTGTCCATAAGGAAACTGTAAACTGTCAAAGATGCCTAAATAGTTTATCCATGTTGATGAATACTGTATAGTCTCTGATATTGCATCGAATATTGGAGCAGTTTCAGACTGATACCATGACTAAACAATACTGTGAGGTACTTAAGAATTAGTCCTTGTGTAGAGCCGTGTGATATATTTCTGTATATGTAGGTGAATTCTCATCTTATTTTGGTATGAAGATTGTAAAATTAATGTTTTTTTTCAAATTTTTGACACGGCACTTAGGGCATTTTTGTACTTTTTGGACTTGGGTATTCTTGTATTGATGTGAAAAGGTCAGATCGACTGCTTAGCCGAAGCTAGTGCAGTTCCTTTTTGTCTGAGGACTGTTGGCTCTAACTCTGCTCCAATGAGCCTTTCTTGAGCCCACACCTGTAGAAGGTGCCTAAGACTGTTCCAGGTGAGGGGACCACTGTGGCTTTTCTCACTGAGACTTGCTTAAAGGTGCTTTCTCCTGCCTAACTCTGCCAGCTGGGGTTTGGGCTTCTTGAGGGATCTCAGGATTCTGAGTCGCTTCCTTTTGATGCGATAGCAGGGCAAGGCAGGCAGATAAAGAAGGCCTTTGTTCACAAGCATTTGAAAACAAAAATGCCTATGCCTCTGAATCTTTTGTGTATGTTTGGGGGATTACTTTTCTTTCTCACTGTTATGTGAATTTTATTCCTGAAATGTAGAAATTATCTCTCAGAAATTGGAAAAAGTGCATCCTTGGAACCATCTTTGTCCTGGTTTGCGTGTAATTTACCAACACTGGCACGCTTACCAGGTTGCACAAGTGTTTCTTCTCTCCCTGACTGATAAAATGATACTGGTGAATGTACTCTTGCCATTCCAGTGTATTTTATCTCCTTTAGGGAACTGGCTACACATTAAACCATCAAAAATATTTCTGGCAATTTAAGGTGTGTTTCCAATGCTTTCAAGTGTGGTAAGGCCAAGAGCATCTTCTTTCCATATATTTTGGGTAGATTTTGGAAATGGTGGTAGATACCAAAACAAAATCTGTTTTTACTCCTAGCTGTCAGTGCTGTAACAGTCCATAACAGAGATGGGCATTTTATGAAGGGCATTATAAATGATAAATAATAACTGACTTGATTTTATAACACCTAGTTGACTAACTGTTGAACCCATTTAGTGAATAGGAGTATTTTAGCTTCTAATATCTTTATACCACAATCGTACACTTTTAAAAAAGAAATCCTGCAGTCTCATTAGCTTGATTGCTCTAAGGGATATGTGGTTATATCCAGGAAACATCATGTCTCTTTAATCTAAAAATGGAGGAGATGCTAATGGGACTGTTTACCATTAAGGTTCCTGAATATATGGGATTGATCTGGAGGCCTGAGTGTTTTTGTTCTGGTAGCTGTTCCTCTGTGTAACATCTTCCTTGTTTGAGTATTAATGCCTGTCCTTTTCCTATTGAAAACCAACTTTTTTGGGGGTAGTGTTTATGCACAGTGAGCATGAATACATTTTTTGTATTGTTTTGAATTTCAGCCTGACGTATTGCCTCATTAGCAGCTCCTGTTTTAGAAAATATTGAAAGATCTATCTTGGGGGGTACAGAAATTCATTTTTCAGCCATTAACCTGCATTATTAACAGTGTCAAATAGGTCCGTTAGTGTAGGTATTTATAAATTATACTTTGATTGAAATATAACACTTCTTATTCTTCTGACACAACTCAAGTGTAATAGTGGATATAATTTGTTATTTTCTGGTAACTCAAGTAGGTGCAAGTGTAGTTGAAGAAGGAAAGGGTATTGTCACGAAGGCCCTATACTAAACTAAAGCCCTTTTCCTTCCCTTCTTGTCTTTCTCTCTTTCTCCTCACTCTCCCAACCCTCCTCCCACCTAAAATCCCACCTGTCCCTCACAAAGGCTTTTTGGCATCTCTGCTAATGAGCTGATGCTGTCAAATTCATCTTTTTTTAAAGAGATTCAGAATCTGTTCTCCTGAGGTGAAATATCAGAGCTTTCAGACTGTATTCTTCTTGTAAAATATAACCTAGATCCTTTATGATGAAATAGGCACTTTAGAGGCACCTGGGCTTATCTTTCAGTTTTTCTGCTCAGCTCTGTTATGCACAAAGGTCTTTTTCTAGGTGACATATCATGTTGTATTCCAAAGTACACTTTCTTTTAATTTACAACTTAATTTTCAACCTAATTCAGAAGATTGATACTATAATGCTATTTGCAGAAGTATTGAAATGTCAGTAAGTTTTATTGTAGTAATAAAGAGAATTCCATATATCACACACTCTATAGGGATCCTTGCTTTTTGCATAGATCTTCATAGCAACAACCAGTGGCTAAATGCTGGCAATCATTAATTTTTAAAGAAGACATGGTTATGATGAGTTGAGAAATTAAGACCATAGTGAAGAATGAACTTTAATTTTTGACACTTTTTGTTAGAGTCTAAGAGGAGAAAGAGGTAGACTGGGGGGGGAGAGCTGAAGGGGGGAGAAAAAAAATGGCCCAAATCCCAGGTTCCTAATACTTAAAATGCTGTCTGCTCGTAAAAGATTTCAGTCAGGGAGAGGCCATCTTCGAGCTTCTCCTAACAAATGGGTATCAGTGGTCCATGAAATAATCAATGTCGATAATCCATCCTGGGGTCTGCCAATATGTTAATGGCTCTGCCGCATCGTTATTGCTACAAGGCCATAAATCATTTCCGTACCAGAATGCTTAGCAGTCGAGGACTCAAACCCCTAGCCTAGAATAAAATGCTGTCTCTTAACAATTAATGTCTAAACATTTTGCAGCTTTGTGCCTTGATTGTTTTCAGATGCTAAAAAAGTAAGTAGGACAGATTGTAAATCAATAAAACAATAAGACAAAGTGTTTTAATAATAGAAAGACTCGAAGTAAATCATAGTTCTGTGTCTATTATTGCTTTGGAGGTTATAAATAAATAGTGCCAACTGGTAAAGGTTTAGTTAACACGGAAAAATAAGTCTGGTATTGATGTTTTGGGCATATGTTACATTACATTACGTTTTCACTTCAGAAGGTGAAGGGAGATGGAAGCTAGCCCTAATATTTCTATTTTTAAAACGGGAGGATAGGAGCTAAGAAATACTTGTATCTTTGAATTGTCATCTGATAGGAAGGAAGGTCTGTTTTACTCTACCCAGCACTACATCAGCGGTCTGGCTCTGCGTCTGGAGGACACCAGCACACAGTCCCTGGTACGAAGGGCTGTGCCGAGCTGCAGGCAATCACAAGGGGGTCTTATTTAGAAAATAGGCTTGGATCCAACTGACCTGACTTAGGTTAGTTTGTGTCAATTTAGTTCGCTATTAAAGGCAATGTAAAATGTGATGGTAAGTCATTAACTCTATATTGTATAGACACAGCTTATTTGTGCCCATTACCGCCTCTCGTTCTCCCGTTGGGTGCTGGGCTGTATTCTGGTGGAATGGGTAAAAATCCATAAACAGGCCAAGTGTGAGTGTTTTTGTGCAGGGGGAGGATGGGTGCCTTCCCCCTTCTCTTTCTCCTCTCTTTGTTGAGACAAAGAATTATATATGCCCTTTCTCTTCCAAACATTAATACTGTTCTCTTTTAAGTTTCCACTAATGAAAGTGGAACTTAACATACAGTTGTTTAACAAACATGTTAATTATCACAAGTGTGCCAAGTTTATGTAGTATAAGGTTAATTGTTATCCATCCAGTGGTGAACCATTTTCAATTGCAGGTAAAACTGGTGTTTGCGAATAAGGTGTTAGTGAGCTCAATGGGTCTTTTTTGCTAATTTTAATCTCTTCAGATCCCAACATCTTATTTCACACAGTAAAGTTAGTCCCATGTATGCCTGTATGCAGTTAACACCCTATCTTCGTGTTAGGATAGGAATGACTAAAGATGGGAGCATTTATTTTGAGTATTAAAAGAGGCCTAACGTGTCAACCTCATTAAGTTCTGGTGATTATTTTTCCTTGTGTTATATTTGTAGTTTTTTATTTTCATGCTTATTTGCCAAGAATGATATTTTGTCTGAGGTAAAGGTTTTGAAGTTGGCATTTTACATGGTAATATTGATTCAACTGACCCTATGTGTTGGGTTTACATAATGTGCTACTCAGGCTTGGTCAGGCCTAGTTTGTTACCTTAAAAACACCCCCTCCTCCTTCCCCCAACTTTGTTTAGGAGAATGCAGGGAAGAAGGCTAATAACAGTGGAAATGACAAGTGAGCTCATGGATTTATTTATTTATTTCTTTTTGTAGTACTGACTTGACTAGCATTAAGCAATTTGATATGGTCATAGTTTATTTTGGTGCTCAGGATGTAAGGGCAGGAAGGAGCCAGAAAAACAGTGGCTCACTATAGACAAAAGGACAATTAAAACTGATATGACTCTCAACAGAAGTGGCAACAGCATCCAGGATGGAAGTAATTTATTCAAAAAATTGTCCAAATGCATAAACTGCACTGATGTATGGTATGGTGGTGGGACAGTGGAAAATGTGATAGTTGTTTCCGTTGTGTGAATTACTCAGGCAGGATGCCTTTGTGAAGTATGGGGGTTTGTTTAATGTTCTGACAACAATTTAGATCCTGTTATGGTTATTGCAGTGTAATGCAGTAGTAAAAATTGAACATGACACACCAGCAATTTATTATTTGTGTGTTTTTTAACCTTGAGTATCGGATTGTTTGTCCAAGCATATCCTTTGATTTGTTATGAAATTTATTGTTGATAAAAACAATCAGATTTCCATTAGAAGCAAAAAATTCATTTTTTTGCTATGAACCATAGATTTAGAAAAAATTCAAGCTCGGCTGCAGGACTTATGACAGGTAGGCTTATGACATTATATGGTAATTCAGCATGAAAGAATAATTGTGACACTCTACTTGGTGCTGGAGTATAATCGTGCTGTGAGGTTCAATTCACTGAAAGGCCAAATTATCTTCAACTACATTAGTCTGACAACCTATAATGCTTTGCAGAGGCAATTTGTAGATGTTTCACAGAATGCCAGCAAACATGGCTTACCATTATGTTACCCATTAACAAATTTGTGTAAAGGAGAAAAAGTAACTTTTCCATTTTCTTAACTGTTTTTGAGCTCTGGCGTACAGTAAATGCATACTGGGTAACAGTAGTGTATGCTTTGTTATTTGGTGCTGGTTTTTAAAACTTACAAGGGACATTGCAAGATAAATTACTTTTTTGAAGGGTATCTTTTCAGAAATATTTCTGTTTCTTTTACACTTGAACATCAATGTCCTAGCTTCTGTTGAAAGAATAATGTTGAATCCAAATGAAGGTAAAACAGCATGGCATATTTTTGCCATAAAAAGTAAACAGTAATGAACAACATGGAAATACTGCTGTGTTGTATCTTAGAGAGACTTTAAGAGTGTGTGTGATTTTTCTGTCTTGATCCAGTGGCACTTGTGGCTCTTAGTTGAGTACTATGTGCACATTATCCATCTTTACCATCCCGAACTTCTGGGCAGCCATAGAAGGGCTTTTTTTTTTTTTGAGCATGGAATTTCAGTTTCCTTTTGAGTCACAACATTTCCTAACTTCTCGTTGAAGGTGATTTCAATCTGAGTGCTACTGTACTACCAAAGAGTGGCAGTGCATCACAGAAACCGATCTTCATCCTGACTTCCTTAAGGTCTGCTGTCTTGTGATCTTCATTAGTACGTGAATTTTACATCATTGCACAAGTGGATTATGCTGGAAAATGCCTATGCATCAACATTTGTGTTAGATAGTACTTTAGAATGTTTTGAGTTTGTTACCCATGTCTTGCAGTAGGGAGGATCCCCTAAATGTGGGCTATGCAGGTGACATTGATGTACCTGAGGAGTTGGGACACTGACTCTTATTTGGCTGCTTTACTGGTGAGAGAAATGGTCACTCTGTAACTTAGAAACTAATATCAATGCAATACAGTAATTTTTGTCCATTTTTCTAAAGTGTAATTTAATGAATTCGCTTGGAAGAGCTATCCTAAAACCTGTGTGGAGAAGCTCATATGAACCTGCTTTTGGTTAAACTCTATTCTGAGTTGCTCTCTTGGTATCTCCTATTTGCCCTCTTAAGACTGGCTATTGTAATGTCTTTGAGGCATTCTCAATATTTTACTGGATTTATAGGTGAAGGTAGCTGTTTTGTGTGTTTTTTGGTGGCAAAATGAGGAATTTAAAAAAATGTTACTTCAGAAAACTACCTAACTGATGTTTAAAGTGACAAGAGATAGAAGGGTTGCACCACTTTGCACCACTGAAGTTAACCTTATTGTAAAAAATACCTTATTGTAAAAAAACCTGTCTGCACAAGCTGCTCTGGAAAAATATTTACTAAACCTCACGCCCTTTGTCATCCTCAAAGTAAAATACAATACAAACCTCCACCACCTGGAGATAATTCTGGAAACTACTACAGCAGTATTTGTCATTGCAGACTGAGTTTTAGGAGTGTTCATAATTAAGCTACTAGATGAGTTTAGCCATTGAACTCAGTGCTGTCAAAATCATGTGTCTCATATTGCTTACTAAATCTGCTGGATTCCTATCCCCTTAGCATTTTCTGTGAAGGAATTAATCCTGGAAAGCTACTGAAAGAATTGATGAGTCTTTGATTTTGGAACAGTGTCAGCCAATTGTGCGTTTCAGAGTTTCCAGGAAGGTGACACACTCTTTTCCTCTTGCTTGTAGTTAATAGCAAAGAGCATTCAGTGCTGCAATACCCAAAGGGAAGGGTTTGAGTGACTGCACAGGGAATGTGGATTGTTATCATTCCAGTCACAGGGTACTGCACGAAATCACAGGCTCTCTGCTCTTCAATACTGCCACTTGAACATAGCAGCCACAGTTACTCCTACACGGCTTTTATGGTACATATTATAGCATTTTATTTGATAGTGGTGGTTCCCTTGGTGTGTGAGGTTTTGGTTTTTTGAAGTACGAAGCCCTAAATCTTCCATTCAGGCAGTGGAAGAAGCCAGGTGAATTTACAAAATATGTTTCTACTAGAAAAGTGGGGTTTGGTAGGAAGACCCACCCATATAAAACTCTGGTTGTTTTCCTATAGAGTGCTTGAAATATTTTTAAAACTGAACATGTATTTTAGGCAATTTCAGCCTTTGATATTACAAGATGCCAACAGCAGTCCAACAGTTGTGAGAAAGAAGAAAACATTCTTGACTAAATAACAGGTTGACAAAACTTGCTAATGGTGGCCTATGAGTAAATTTTATTCTCCTTAAGAAGAAAAGACAGATAAGCCTCTCTTCACTGAAAACTCACCTACCAAAGCAGGTGATATTGGTTATTTTTCCTTGCTTAAAGGAGTCCACGACGGTGTCTAAAATGAAGTTGTCTGCATTGCTAGCCTAATCCTCTGCTGAGTTTCTTCTCACACTTACAATAAATGCATAGATGTATGAGCTGAAGCCGTAGCAGAGAACACTGAGGAACCCAGAAATTGTCCACTTCCAGCAAGACCTTTCCTGCCATTCAGGACAAGGGTTTCTTCAATGCAGGATCCACCCTGCGATGAAAGACTGCAAGGTCTTTGTTACAGGGCAAATAATATTTTGTCTGTGATGTGGTAGAGAGTTAACCAACAAACAGCAAATGTTTTGATATTCAGTAAAGCAAATAAAAATCACAGTAATCTTCCAGTAGATTTTTTTTTTCTTCTTCCTGTAAGAATCCCATGTTAAAACAAAATGGTGTGAATGAAGTAAAATAATTTTTTTTACCCAGAAAAATACTTACCTGCCACTTTGTGGTAACTGCTCTGTTTCAATTTCAGTGTGCAGAGTACTTGTGTGTTTGATATCCAGTTGTGCTGATGTGTTGGATCACTAGATGTCTAGAAGAGGGACTCTGCTAAAAGAGGACGATTTGGTCTCCTTACCGAAATTAGAGGAAGTTGCTTTTAATTTTTCCGGGAAAGACTTGAAGAAAAGAATGGAACTTCAGGGCAATAGAGGTATTGGATGGTTTTATAATGGGAAAAAGCTTTTACAGAAGAAAAAAATTTCATATCAAGTAACATTATTTTGCAGACTATGGAGTCCCAGTTGTATAGTTAAAGACATGCTGCAGCACTAATGTTTACGCATAATGCTCTCCAAGTAATTTAGGCTGAACTGCCACTGACTTACTTAACATTTATAGGTCAACCACCTGCAGAAAGGGCATGTAGGTAGATTATTGTTGACTTTATGGTTATGGAAGGTAGCTAATCAGTGGGCATGCTGGGAAATAACTTGTTATGCCTGGATAGCTCTAACACCAGGCCCTATGATTTCTTATGGGCACAAGGCTGCAGAGTCATTTCTCATGACTAAGACCCTTGCTGAGCGGGGAGGTGGCATGTGGTGGGGATAAGAGCTTTAAGAAAGGGGAGGGGGATGGCTACAAGATTTTAGAAGTAGATTACAAGTACAAAATCAAATAATTTAATCATCCTTTGCCAAACATCCCACAGTGTTTGCAGTGAAGTTATTGATTCAATAAGGAAATTTACTGACTGTATTAGGAAAACGGAGCATTCATGTTCTAGCTGTTATGTGTTTTGCAATGCTATTCACTAGGATCTCATGAGATATCCATTCTTGTCTGTATTGGCACAAATACTTTTTCCTTCATCGTGAAACACAGAATAACTCTGGGGTTTTTAAAAATTTTGTAGCAAAGTATTTGAAGACTAATCGTTTTCCTGCTTTGCTCCAGTTTTTTTCCCTTACTTGTTCTCCGCAGAGGTACATGTACTCCCTTGTGTGCTAATTGACAACTTTTACCTTTTAAAGTTCACAGTAAAAGTCATAGACTAGAATGCATAATGAATCAATTTGCTTAATTTGGTTTGGGCCCTTGGGTTGTAGCGCAGGCATCACTGCTAGTATTCACATAGCTATCTCAGTTCTGATGTCCCTCTTATGAGAGCTGGAAAAACCCCAGATGTTCTGTTTATTTAAGAACAGAGCCCCTAGTTTATAATTCTAGAACACCAAATGCATCCACCCATATTTAATCTTCTATACTGGACCTGTGTGGGATTAATCCCTCACAACTGCTAATATCTAGAAACCTTCAGTTAATGTTGGTCCTTAGTTATAGCTATTTCCCCTCCTCCACTTTTCAGAGATTTGCATGTCTGCTCCTGTGCTACCCATATATACATACAGTGCACACATAAAGTAAGTTTAAATGTATTTCAAAGGGTTTAAGTTTCAGTTCTGTTTGGAGGCATGATATATTCATGGCATTTTTTTCCTCTCTTCAGCCATGTTCACATGCACTATTTTGTGCATACATCTGTACACGTGCTAATAAATGTAGTATATTCTTTTATAGCAAAAAATGCTTTTTCAGCATAACAGTAGAGGAAAAATATAAAAAAGGATTGCAGTGAATTATTTACATATCAAAGAGCGGTAAACTGTAGGAGATATACTTTTCACAGCTAGTTGCTTTCACGTTTGTACTGTATTGACTTTGAAAAAAGATACTCAGATGGGTAGTGCAAAACAGTATAATTAAATGAGATTAAAAAAAAAAACCCTAACATCTATCTGACAGTGTCATATTATCAAAAACACTGAGGCTGTTGTAATTTATTTTCTAGACAAATTTATTTTCTAGAATTTCAGATTCTTATTTTCTTTCTATGAATGCATAGAGTCCTCTGCAATGATGAAATGTGAAGGTATAACTTTTCAAGTGTCAAACTGCAAAAGGCAAAATAAATGGGTTGGTTAGATATAAAATGATTGACATGAAAGATAGAGGACATCTCCACATTCATAGGATTGCTGGTAGTGGAAATGACCACAACTATAAGTTTAACTGAACATGACCTTTATTGAATAAAATTGTGGTAAGACCACTAAGAGCAACTCCTGGTAAGACCCCAAATGTTTTAGGATAATTTAATCAGCAAGTGCCTGGAATTACAGTTATGAAATTTGTACTATTCTCAGTTAGAATTCTTATTTGTTTTCCCTAAGAAATGAATTAGGTTCTCATAAGCAGTGATAAAAGCATTCTCGTTAGGAGCTAATTATATTTTTAATGCTAACTAGGAGAATGTGTGTTATCCATGTTTATTCAACCTTTTTTTTTTTTGTTTAAACGTGTAGTTATGTAAAATGATTTTTCTCTTCTAAATGACCTCCTTGTTATAGTTAAAGCTAGTTGGATTTGAATTGGAAATCTATGAAAAGTTACATTTTGATCTGTGCGCTCATTTGTTAAATAAATTTACTTTAAAATGCTGGAAATGCACAAGATATGTCAGCATGCTTTTTCTGAAAAAAATCAACAAAACACAACCAAATAAAAAAAAAACCCAGACTTGGAAAAATGGTGTTACCTGTAGTGGTGAACTGCATTCAATAGTATTAAGTCACTGTTCCTTCAAACTGTTGAAGTGGGTCTCAGTATTTCAGAATCCGTTTGTTGGTGAAATCAGAGAAATTAACCTGCTTTTTCAGTTACCATTGATTCATTCTAAAGTTTGAGCTGCTCATTGATCAGAGAATACTCAATATAACTTCTTAGGTCATGTCAAATAGAAGAAAGTATTTCTGTCATTATGTAATAGTCTATCAAAAGTTGTTTTGGCTTTCTAACAAGTTTACTTCCAGGTGCTAAGCTGGTGGCTTCCTCCACTTGCCTTTTTTGACTTATGGGGTTAAGCAGTAAATGAGATGTTTAAATTTTGGATTTGTTCAAATTCAATTTATTATGAGGTTGCAGTAAATAAAGACCTTATATTAAGTCAGTAATCTGAAGGTCTTTACATTTTAAACAATGTTTCTATAGAAAGAAAACCAAAGCAGGTAAATTAAGACATTTTTGGGGGGAATAGGGGGAGAGAGCAGAGGAGGCAAGTTGTGTTTGTATACTAGTTTTCAGTCTACTCTGATGAGACTTCCACATTGCAAGCTCATCTGCTTGGTATTTCTGTTGATGGGCTTTCCAAGTACATGGGAACAAGAATGCTGTCTAAGCAGCAATGTCTGTAGAGAAAATGGAAGTGTGTGGCCAGTCATTCCCAAAACACATATTAAGTGTCAGATAGTGATTCTATTTGGAATACTTGGAAACTGGTAAGGTAAGCCCTAATGACCATACTTACCTTGTTCGAATTGTTGACTAATGCTTTTTTTTTTTATTATGGCTGTTTCTAAATAAAGAATATATCTTCCTGTGCTTAAACTGGTTTAACCAAAGATACAGTGCCTACCTTTTTTGTTCTGTCTTTATTTTTGGTTTTTAATTTCTGTCTTGGATATGAATGGAAAGTTTTGTGTTTATTTTTGTTTTTCCTTTTGGTCAGATAAAAGGTTGATTTGTGACTTGGCTGAGAGGGGAAACAAAAACCAAGCCTAAAATACTGACCTCTGTTCATGCTAATCTATATTTTTAACTGTTATTTCTGAGGGAGTGATTTATTTACGGTGACAGCTTGTTACTTATGGTAGCTGCTGCCAGCTTCTGAAGTAATCTGATAACGTCAAATCGTGAAGGGAAGCTATAGGCTTTGCCTTGAATGACTTGCTATAAATCATGTTCATAGCTGGTGTGTATAAGGATGCTTGGGTTGATACTGATAGAAATACAAATCAAATACAACATATGGTAACCCAGTTCAGAGCCAGAGATTCTGGATTAAGCCTATTGGTTTCATATTTTTAAGTGAAATGTATCAGGCATCCCTGCTTGTATATCAAAACTTCAAAACTGTGGATGATGCACCATCTTAAAAGCCAAAAAAAAAAGAAAGAAGAAAATACACAGAAAAGAGTTAACACTGAATGACAGGCAGGTTTGAACATTCAGGGAAAAGAAACCCATAAGATATAATGGACAAAGCTGCCTGGAGAGCTCATCAACAGTCAAACAAAGTGACGGCCAAGAAGCGAGTTCAAAGTCACCAATGCAACAGCACATTACGGCTTCCATGGAGACAAGTGTCAGTGCAGAATAAAAATTACGCCGATGTTCTCATCTGGCTGTTGCAGCTTTTGTACCCACAGCTAATAATAAAATTAGTTTGGAGGTTTTCAGTTTTGTGAGGTGTAAATTTGTTTGATTTGTGCAATTCCTGAAGGGGGAAAAGCAGAGGGGAAGTCTTGGAGAGCAAATGGTCATTAGCCATGTAGTAAAGTCAACAGTTGTATTATATTGGATAAACTCATCATGCCATTTTAATTGCAGTAGTTGCAGTAACAGTATGACATCCATGATAGCCAAGTGGAAGGTCACCAAGTGCCACACATCGCATGAGGAATACCTATTTGGAACCTCCTTTTTTCCCCCACCTATTATATGATTAAGCTGCTCTTGCGGCCTCAACTTGTGGCTTCTTGCGGTATGGAAACAAGGTGTTCTATTTTGTGGATACATGTAATTAATTTTAGAAAAGTAGTCTGTTTCAGAAGTGTTCAGAAAAACTGTTCTCTACAGACTGGACTGAAAAGTCCATATTTCCAAAGTAGGTCTATTGAGAAGGAGAAACTGCCTTCACAGTTCACTGATTCCATATTTATTAACACTGCCTACTGGGGAAAAAGGGCTTGGTGTTAAGCCCTTTGTTATGTTTCATATTTGCCTCTGCCTAACTAAAAAACATGGAATTTCTTATTGCTATTTGATGCGTCTCCCATTCAACCAGCATAAAATTGATTTTGTGTGAGGAATGTTGCTTTTTTTCTGTAAGGGCTACCAACATCTTGGACCACAGCAGAGCTATCCTGTAACTTGTTCTTCCCCTTTTCCTCATGCCCAGCTTCTGGCTTTCTATCTCAATTTGTCCCTTCCTCTCCGTGCCATGTGCTTGTCACTGTGTTCGGATAGGTAATAATGTGATGTTTTGGTTTATTTCAACTGTGATCCTCAAGTGCATAATCAGCTCATCAGAAACAGATGCAAATTACCACAGACGAATTCCGCACATATTCTTATTTTTTGTTATGGGAATTAATGAACAAATCCTCTTTTTGTTTGAAGGTAAATAATAATGCCACATTTTGTCAGAGGGTAGTGGTAATTGGTAATTAATACCGTGGTGGTTTATATCTCCTGATAACCAGGTAAAATAAAATTACTTTGTGACTACCAGGTAAAACTTAAATGGTACTGGCACTGACAAACTGTGAAAGGAAGGGAGTAGTCCCTTGTGAGAAGATGAGTTTATTATACAGATAAGATTTCCATAATAAGGGATAGTGATTATGGGGAAAGGCTGAAACTCCATTAACTGAAACAAATTACTGTGACAAAGCCAGAGGGAGTGCTTTGCCAAACTTACAACTCCTTTTATAATATTCAAATGGCTGTTGGTGTGCAGCTACCAGCATATGGACCTACAAGTCAGGTTTCTGGCGCCCCATCACTGACATGGCTACAGTTTCACATCAGAAGTGAGTCCGTTTATCTGGGCACAGGGAGGATGTACCTTGCTAATGTATCAGTGAGGCATCAGGCATTTTTCCTGCAGAAATGTCGCCCCTCTAATGCTACCATTTCTCTAATAAGTGAATCTGAATTGTCAGAGAAATGCGAGTATGAAATTTATAAGCTCTAAGGAAATACGGTAAACTTTGAATTTACCTCACCATCACACTGTAGCACTCTGGGTAGGATTTCTATTTCTTTGGCTAAAAAAGAAGATGAAAACCCTGATTCCTTTTCTGTGTGTCTGGTTATGTGTGTGCACCTCTTTCCAGACATGAGTTACACCTTCTGCATGCACTAACACAGACAAACCCATGGTGATTGTTTTCTGATTGCGCTCTATGTGTGTGTGTATATGTATATATATATGCAATACATTTAAAAGGTGCTTATGGCACTCCAACTTGTATTATTTGTGTAAAATACAGTAAAAGAAGTTGTTTAAATATAAAAGTTGTCATCTTTGTACTAATTTTTGCATAAAAAATGATACCGTAGTTAAGGATTTTGTGTAAAAACTGTTAGAGTTTGCAGTTATAGCTCTGGTACGAACAGCAGGCAAGACTATAAGCTTTAATTTATGTTGTGCTTTGGACATTTTTCAGAAACTATTTACCCATTACCTCTTAGGTCAGTGGCCTAATAATGCAACAAAGCACTTTTTGAAATTGCAGATAATTTTCAGTGCTCAGATCTCTGTGTAGTATTGATGGGGAGGAAAGCTGATTAGGATCTTGGGAATTGTGCTTGATGGGAACAATCTGGAAGGAGTGAAAAATTATTAAACACACACAGCGGGAGTTGTAGGATTTACCATTGTCGTGCAGTGCTATTAATTCTCATTGCATCGTACAGCAGCTTGATTGCACACTGTGAATACTGTTTATTGGAGAACGGGTACAATTTTGCTGCAGTTGTTGTAATGTAATACTAAATGCTAATTAGACTTCTAACAATAATTAGAACCTCTTGCTAGACTTAGAAATAGAAACACTCAATTGAATTTACAGAAACAAAGACCTTTAAACTATGCCAGGAACAGTATCTGTAGCAGCAGTATCAACTTTGTAAAGTTGTGAGGTTTTTCTGTTTGTGGGGAGGGGTTTTTTTGGTGTTTTGTTGTTTTTTTCTGTGGTGTTTTTTTTTTTTTTTTCTTCCCTGGGATTATACATTTCATTTGCAGGATTGCAAACATGTATTTGTATGGTGAACGTAATGAGCTCCTTATGTTCTCAATAAGGTTATTTTCTTAATGAAAGGGTAGAAAGACCAAGTAAATATTAGAAGGAGAACTGCAGATAAATTTGATGTGAAAAATTGTTAAAATAGATGGTTGTTGAATGGCTGGTATTACTAAGTATAATACACTATTTCTTTTAACTGTTTTGTTACATGAAAAGGAAATAATAAAACCTGAATCCATCAAAAGTTACTTCTTCCCATACTCTCCCCCAAAAAGTTAGACACCTTTTTTGGTTTTTTTTTTTTGTTGAATTAGACTTTAAAGCTCTATGTAATTATTTTCAAACATGATGATAAGGTAAAGTTCGGAATAATTTAGGGCTTTGCAGTATAAGCTTTCTTTACATTTTAGAGGAAAATAGTTTTTATTTTATTTTCAGTGGTGTTTTGTTGGAATCAGTAGTGTGTCAGGATGTTAACAAATGCAGTTGAAAGGGAAAATGTGTGGTGTACACGTTTTGACCTTGTTTACTGGTAATTTTGTTCTTATTAGATACCTGTATATTCACAAGACCAAATATACGGGAGATGGGGGCCTTTAACTTGCCATCGCTACTTTAAAAAAAAAATTTTTTTTTTCCATCCAAACCAAAGTTTTACGACATATTTTTGGAGATGATACTGAACTTGGGTTCCTGTTTTGAAAACCACTTTTGTATTAATGAAAACAGAACCTAGGATTCTCATTCAAAACTTGCTTTGAAAGGCTTAATGTAGATAAGCTGAGTTTTGGTTGAAAGACTGTCTTTTTTTAGCCTTCTCTGAATAGCCAAGTCAGGAGCCATTGGAAAAAAAACTGGAAATGATTTTGTTGTGGAGGCACTGGAAGAGTCTTGTACACAGCGCTAGTAGCATGCACTTGTGCCCAGCCATATGAAAAGCAGTTTGCTCTCCAGTACAGAGGCTCTGATTATATTAAGCATTTTTACCACATTTGTGGCAGTTGTTATACTACCTTCTGTTCTTTGGTTAACATTTCATCATAATATATATTAAAAAAAAAGGTCAGAGTGCCTCCTGCTTTCATCATCGTACTGATCTTCCTTAGGCTTCCATCCTTGTAAATTTATGTAGTGCCACCAATAACGGTAAGAAACTTTCCTATGGAGTAATTTTATGGCACGCCTTGTCAGGATTTTTTTTTTTTTTTAAGCGAGGTTTAACTAGTAAAATGAAGCTTCTCAAAAATTTTTAAGAATAGAAAGAACACTCGAAAGCAAACCTGTTGCTTAATGTTTTCAGTGATGGCTTAAGCACTTGCATGCTCTTTTTGAGTTTTTCCCCTTGTAATTTGCTCTCCCTCCCAAGCCATGTATGAGCATTGTGCATACGAGTTAGTTGCGTGGCTTTTATTTTTAAAAGCTAAATTCTAATATTATTGATCATGGGTTGCACTAAATAAATAATAAGTGGTTTGTACTTCATTACAAGTTCTTATAATGAATACTTTGAGTTATGGTTATTTACCTGTACAATATTGGCCCCAGTTCAAGTTCATAAATTCAGTTCTGCAACTAGTGAGAATGTCTGTGTACAGAAATTTGAAACTTAGATTTTCTCAAATGTGCCTCCTTTATGATGACGTCTTACTATCTTTGGAGTACTCTGTGTTTTTCTTCAAGGCTTCAGCAATCATCTGGAAAAGATTTAACTTGAGCAAGACAGATTATTCTGCTTAATTTTCCATTAGCAACTTTCCTTGCACGAGTCAATGTCACCTGCAAAGAGAAGGTTTGCTGAGATATGACACCCTGCTGATTAGTAAGTTTTACTCTTCTCATCCAACACTGACCGTTACCTTCCCATTCTATTATGGGTATGTTCATGCTCTGGAGGTGATCGGGGTCAATCCAGCATGGCTGACACATTATATGTCTTTCCTGTAGCGTGTCACATGTAGCCCACTGCATGGGCTGTGACAAACTGCTGCTGTATGACCTGGTAGTCTTGGGTCAGAGTGAGAGAAATTGGTGTTGTACTAAGATGTATGTTAATACATATATTATTTATATAGGCATTAGTGAATGCTATTGTTGTCTCAGCACAAATCAGGGTCCAGGCCATGGCCTTGGGGCTTTCAGGGGCTCACTTTATCATGTGTTGTGATTTTTTTTTTTCTTTTTTTTTTTCCCTTCTGCTTATGAATAATTAAAAACTTAAATTACTTGCCATGTTCGAAATTCATATGCTGGGGAAAATAGCTACATGAAAATTAATTTTCTGTTCTGTGAGACTGACGGAAAATCAATTAATCTTGATGTATTATTTTATGCAGAACAGGGTGCGGGAACCAGCAGAGAGAATGGCTACAGCTGTTCTTGTTGGTCGGGCCATATATTATTGTTGGCGGGTTTGACAGCTTCTGAAGGAAATGGCTGAAGGGTATCAGGCAGGTGAATCAACTGTAAAAATTTATTGGAGGATACAAACTGTTTCCAGGGGACTGATATAAAACTCACACTTGAGAACTGAAGTATTGAATGTTTTTGTGACTGAAGCAGCTTGTTGTCAATATTTATAGCTTTTCTCTTTGTTACATGTCCTATTTGTTTGATTAACTAGTCAGATGTTAGTGTCTGTTTGTAATTTATTTGTTGTGCCTTCTGTAGCATTTTTGATACATAAAGATTTACCGCTAGGTAAATAAAGCAGCTCGTGCAATACAATATGCTAAATAAAATGACAGAGCTGTTTACAGCGTCTTACAAGTTTTATAACTCAGTAGGTAGATCAGTAACTTTTGTTTACCAGTGTCACTCTTAAGTTGAAAGATGTCGCAATGTATTAAGTGCTGTGGGGTAAACAGGTCTCCTTTTAAATAACTGGGGATTATAATCAATATGTACCCTAACGGTAAATCATTTAAGAGAGTCTATAAAGCCCTCCATGTAAACCCATACATAATGCAAACGTTTCTGAAATAAAATGAAATATCTTCATGCTCTTTAGAATGAGCTTTATATTCACCTTCCTTTCCGATGTATCTGCACCAGCGTTCTTTATAAATAATAAAAGGGAATAACACCAAAGCAGCCTCTAACAAGCTGTGTGTTAGATTTTGGTCCCCATCTGGATGTGCGGGTCTGAGGTCCTAGAGCAAAGCTGAGTCTTGTAACAGCCTGTACATTGTAATTCTTAACTTGTAGAGAGAGAAGCTGAGTCTCCCTGGCATCACTTGGTGGGTTGGGAGAAGCCTAGTCTGAATTCTCCTCAAAGTGCAGCAGGTCAAAGCTATTACTTGATCGGAGAGTACAGCTATAGTCTTGGACAGTCTATAGAGTGGCATCTCCCTACAACTTGTAGACAAGGGAAAGAGATTAGTTCCCACCTATCCCCATCAAAGCTTCCTCTCTGGTACTCTGAAATTGGAGTGTATAGCAACATACTATTGAAATGGAACATAGTGGGGTATCTAGACTTATAATACAGTGAAAACCAAATATTCCTGATGGAGAAAGGGATAGGCGATGGCAATATTGCTAAAATTTGTAAATAATCATGAATGTCTCCTACAGGTTATTTGCCATATTTCCTTCCAAAATAGAGAAACTTCACTTGTGTAATTCAAGTGAAGCTGATGTGGCAAGGGAAGACAAAAAAAAGTTTTGGATATTCATAGGGATAATTAGTGTGTGTGCAATGGTGAGATTATCCGTGGTGTCTTCTCTTATGTGTTTCTCTTTTCAAATTACTGGGGTTTTTTCATCTTCAAAATAGATTGTGTAACTTGTAACTTGTTCTTTTAATCACTATCTTCTATATTTATGCTATTATTAAAAGATCCTTTATTTCCTTTTTCCCATGAGCTACGCACATTTAAGAATTTGTTATGCATATTTAAGGATTAGGTGGTTGTATTCCCTACAGTGCTGAACCTGTGCTAAAATCCACTCCCTGGAATTCCCGCATCCTTGGGTCCTGTGGGGTTCTGGCCTACAGGTTCCCACTGAGGTGTCCAACCCATAATAGAGCTCTTTGTTTCAGAAGCCTACAGCAAATTTCATCTGCTAAGGGTACGAATGCTGAAGAAAAACTCGAAACTCTGAATAGATTTTTTTCAAGATACAATGGTTCATGATTATAGAATTATCAGCAATAACAAATTCCCAAGGCATTTGGAGTTTTGTAAAAGAATCATAAATCTAGTGTGAATATTGTAGATGGGGGTGGGGAGGAGAAGTAGGAAAATAATGAAAAGGGAAACTAGAGCTGGGAGATTCTGAGCCTGTTCTCGAAATATGCTGAATTCTTAAGACCTAATTAGAAGTGTTGTTTCCCTATGTTAAAGTAATGGGTGACTTAAATTTAAATATTGGGGGAAGGAAAAGAAACTTTAAAAATAAAGATTACAAATATTCTAAAGATTAATATTATATGAGTTTGGAATAAACTTAACAGTTTAACTAAGGTGAACTTTACATGTCCTTCCTGAATTAAAAAGCTATAAAGAGAACTGAAGTTTAAAGTAATTGTTAATGAAAGCTGGCCAGCATGACCTCCTGAAAATATGAGCATTTGTTGGTCCAACTTTCACAGATGTTAAACATTTGGTGATGTTACTTGGGGCTGCTTGAACCACATTAAAGTCCAGCCACTAGAGTGTTGAAACAGTTGGGTGCTATAATAAAATATACATAAAAAGAAATTGTGAGACATTAGGTGTTGTTTGGTGATGACATTAAGGAAATTACAATTTTTCCATACATCATATTCACATCTACACAACTTGTTTAGGTATTTAAAGTAAAAGTGGTATATATATCGTTTGTAATTGCTACTATAGTTCTGGCAGGTGCACATAATTTAACAATATGTCAAATATGACAAATTATTGTTGAGTTACAATATAGCCTTAATAAGAGCACATCTGTTCCCACTATACAGTATAGAGGATGCCTGATTTAAGGAGTTTACTTACTGATATTGTATTGTTGTTTAAATATTTAACAGGATCTTAGACACGAATCATAAAAAATACACAGTAGTGTATAAAAATGAAGGATCTTACATGCAGTAATGTTTTTGCTGCTGTTAAATCTATTTATCCCACCAGGAAATTTTCCTGCATTCTTTAAATTGTGTCATCTGCACATGCACATGTCATGCATGTCCATGTGGAGAAAGAGCAAAGAGCAAAACCCAACTTCTCACAGAAACACTGACACACTCAGAGTGAAATATTGGGACTGTGAAGTATAGGAGTCTTTTATTGGAGTCTTACAGTAATGCTTATGCTTAAAAGTGGAAATTACAATGCCCATTCCAACGTCTAGGCAAATATAAAGAAGTGGAGCATATACTTTCACTGGAACGAGCTAGAATTTCAGGTAAACATCTTGGCCACCTGAGTAACCTTACTTACCTTTTTCTTTTCTTTTTTTTTTTTTTTTAATTTTTTATTCTATTTAAAATACTCCAGTGCAGAATCTTGTCTACGAGATCAGCAGGTTCTGGTCCTGCTGATCAAGATCCCAAGAACAATTAAACTATATGCTATTATTTCCCATATCCTTTTTTCTTGCAGCATTTACCTGTTGGTCTGGCAACCCCTGAATTGTCTGCCGCTGCTTCTTAAGCCAAAATATTTGCTAGGTGCTGTATTTGGTTTTGATAAAGATTTATATGTTTTCTCTGGGGTATAGCCATGCTGCACCGTGTTAAGTAATCCAAGGAAGTCAGAGTTTGCTCAGGTGACAAAGCTGCCTTGGTGTGACAGTGGGAGGATTTTCATTGTCATTTTTCACTTTGTTTATCAAAGGGGAAGGATAAACCTGACGTTTTCTGCATGCTTTTTAAAGAGGATATATCATACCAATGGTTACGATAAAATAAATAGGTTAGGCTGGTGTCTTTTACCACTTCTCTTAAAGCCATTTACTTCTAAATGAGTTGAGTTTTAGTCCTAATGCTAACTTGGAATTAATTTATTACCACGGTTATAGTAAATTTTACTGCAGAATAGTGAACTAATTTAAGTAGCAGCTGTGAAGGTGGAATATCTTGTCTAAGCACAAATAATTTGGGGCAGTTTTCTGAAAAATGATTTATTTGGGCCTGAGTAAAAGTTAATACTGAACTGAAAATAAAATGTTTCAGGTCTTTGCATGCATACAGTATTAGTTCCTGAAAAACATCCCACTGTGGCTCAGACCAAGTCCCTCTGGGTTACCATTCTGTCTTCAACAACGGCAACGAGTTGCTATTTAGAAAGAACTGGCAGGTTTGTCCACTTACTCTTGTCCAGCTCCACAGCATCCACAGGTATTACATCCCCAATACATCCCTCTGTATATCCATTTATTGCTCTGTAGTCCATGAATTTGTAGAATTGCAGTTTGTATTTGTTGTTACCATCTGCATTCACAACCTCCTGCTCCAGAAATCTCCGGAAGGTCGCTAGTCAATTTTGCCAAGAGTACTTTATGAATTTTAAATTTATCTGCTACCAGTTTCACTCAATATTCCAAAGTTTCAGTATTGTGAGATTTGTTTGCTTATTTGGGTAGCCCATGATTGATATATGAAAAACTAGGACAATTTGCATACTGCTGACAAATCTACATTTCTCTCTGCTGTATTTGATCTCTCACATGCTTGATCTGGTGCAGTGTCTCCCAGTTTACTTAAACTCAAGCTATATAGAAATAATGCTGCTCCTAAAGCAATCCATCTTTAGAAGCCATTAAAACATCCCATGGGAGAGGACAGTGTCAGAAATGAGATGTAACCCGTGCTGAGGAAAACTAGAGAAACTCTTAATAAAATGCAGTAATTCTAAAATGCCAGGCTGGGTTTATCTAGGTGTTAGGCTGTAGAGAATAATCAGGCCTTTTTAGTTACTTCTGAAAATCTTTATGTTTGTAGCTTGTTTGTTTGGTTTTTTATTGTTCCTATTTTTCCTAGCGTTTTGAGATGAATTAGAGCTCAATGGTAGTGCTGTGAGCCTTTTGCTGCCTGTTCCTTGCCTGGCTCTTCCCGTTGCATGGGATACACCTGCCCTAAACATTGCTTGAGAGGAAACCACAGAAATCCCTTGCATTTGTGAGGGGAAAAGCATCTTCACCACATTGTCATCCGTTTCAGCTTTGGAGTTCAAGTCAGATCTACTGCACCATGTACCAGAGGAGTTTTTGGTTATCAGCTCAAGTTTGCTGCACTGCCTTCAACCCGCTTGCCTAAAATAAGTATATGTTCATATTAGGAGACAGAATTTAGGTTTATAAGGAAATAGTTTCATTTGCAGTTCAATCCAAGTGAAAAATGGTTGGTGTGCATTTTTTTTCCATGAAATTTCGAAAAGATTTTTTTTCTTAGTAAAGGTAAAAAATACTTTTGATATTATTTAGTGAGTTGTTAAACTATGTCGACAGCAAAATCATTTAGGGCATTACTAGCTGCCAAAATCAAGTGCTTTTCTAGTTACATAATTGTCAATTGTTGAAGGGCCTAAATGACAGGGAAGATATATTTCCAGTGATTATTTTAAGTATTTTAGAAATCACTAAGGAAAAGATGGTTGTGCTTGCTTGTGCTACTGATTTACAGCTTTTCTCATTTATGGGAAAATAGTAGTATTCTAAAAATTATTTTCTGAAATGGTTGTTAATTGTTTGAAGAATATTATATCTTTTTTTTTTTTTTTTGCCTATTTCTCTTAAGATTTTCATTGAACATAAACCACTGCTTGCTTCTCTCAGGGGCATAGTATCTCATAACTCTATGCCCTTCATGCTTTATTATGCAATTTAGTTTTTCATGTCTTTCATTTATTAGCAGTAAAATTACTTTGGAAAAAAATAATTTGATTAAGAGGCTAAAATCACTATTAAGATTAAAATTATAGTTAATTAAAATGAATTTCCTTTTTTTTTGTAAAATAGATTTAGTTATTCTATTACTTGAGTAAATTTTGAATACTTAAAGGAAGCTCCTCTTTCCCAAAGCATTGTAACCTTCAGCAATGCTAACAAAGATCTACTTATTGTTTGGTGACTTCTTTTGGAATCACCCCTTCAATTAGGTAGTGACCTTAAAGAAAATTTCCTGTGAGAGATCAACTAATGTGCTCCGTTCAGCAGATTTTTTTCACCAGATCCTATATCTATTTGCTTATTCTTTCTGAGTTAATAATTTTCAAGATTTGATATATTAATTTACAGCAATGCTTCAGTGGTTTGATTAAATATCTGCTTTGTATATCAGTTTTTACCTTTATCAGACAAGCTTTGCTTTTATAAGCTTCTTTTATAGCAAGAAGCTTATCTGCTTATAGGAGGCAACCTGACCTTTCTGATTCTGGAAATTGCAGTGCTGTAATATTCCTAAATATATAAAAAAGGAATTTTATCAGCAAACTGTATTAAAATTTACTGGAAACCTTGTAAGAAAGACAAATGAATATTAGGAACAGTTCAAACACATGCCAAGTAAAATTTGCTAAAAATAAAAGTTATAGGGCATTAGCAATTTTTTTTCTTACTTTAACTACAAGCTAGTATAAGTAGTTTTAGATTCTCCCATTAGCCATCGATTAAAAGTTAAAACAGTTATTTAGGTTTTTGTCATAGTTGTTTTTCAGGCAAAACTCCCTCTATTCCCAGTGTTGGATATGTTAGATATATTTCATCATTTGAAAAACATTCTACATCCTACTATGGTTGAGGAATTATGAGACATGGTAATAACTAGTATCTGAGATAGATAGTACTTTATTTTTCAAAAGCCAAGAGAGCATAAAACATATATAAGGCTTTAACTACCTTAATTATTTTGAATTGAAGCTTTTTTAAGTTTTCAGGTCTGAGTGAAACTAATATCCGAAAATATTAGTAAATAAATTTTGGGCTCTTTAAGACATTGCAAGTGTAGTTTTAGTAGTATTACCTAGAGATATGGTGTGTGTTTGACAGTTTATTTTTATAAGGATTGTCCTTGTAGCCATAAAACCTATGCGTTGTTGACATGGAAAAATAATATAGTAAAGCAGTTTAATGGCATCCTTGTTTTTAGTTCCATGACACCTGACGGCATCACTTGCATGAAGATAGAAATACTTGAGACAACAGCAGACATGGATAATGGACTACAGAAAACCTGGCTTTGGAACGTGCTTTATATTTAGAAGAGGAGACGAGACTTCTCTTTAAGTTACAGTATCCAGAGATGATGTAGTATTGGAACATTAGTACATTTGTTTGAAAGGCCACATTGATTATAACATCCATAGGTATCAATTCAAAGCATTAAATAAATTCCTATGACTTGAATCCGTGCTTTGAAAAAAGAACATGTGTTTTGCAAACATGTTCTTGTTTGAATGTTGTCATGTTTGAACTCTTAAGAGTTGGGTATGAGGATGAGTTCTTGATATTTATTTCATTTCCCAACACGTAATAGAGGTTGTATTAGAACGGATTGTAAGCCTAAATGCTATTTCATCTCAAACTTTGAATGTGTTCTCTTTCAGCCTAACTGCATAGAACAGCTTTTTTTATGTTTTTATGGGCTTTGTTGGTTTTGCTTGTCACAGTTACTGCTATTAGTTCACTAGTAAATAATGACTTCTCTTTATTAAGAGAGACAGATGACTTATTACATGTCATGGGCAATCCACAATATTTTTAAAGTCATATTTTTAATGCATGCTTTCCCTTTGATGTTTTTTCTTTTCTTTTTGCTCTCTGTGTCCAATGAGACTTCCCATACAGCAAAGTCTTGTAGATTAGTGCATTCATCAGCTGTGATTTGACATTGACAACTCAGCTCTCTTTTAATTTTCTTTCCCTCTAGAACTACTTTGACCAACTGGAATGCAAGCCCACCTACGCTGGTGGCGAACAGAAGTTACACACAAAGATGTGTTATTAAAGTCCTTGGTCCTTGTGACTGCCAGTGTGGTGCTGGCTGTTTCTGGGTGGTTCTCTGAATGCTGAAGTCCTCAGAGATATCTCAGTGCTGTCATTACCCTCGATCCTTTTCAAAGCTTGCAGACTGACATGGTCCTGGGCTTGCAGGAAGTTGATGGCTTGGGTATTAGCTCTGAGCTGCTTCACAGGTAGAACGTTGCTTCCCATGGACTCAGTTGGCAAAAAATCCCTTCAAAAGAGCAAACCAAACCATCAGGAAAAAAAACCCAAACAATACCTCAATAAGAAAAATATTGGCATTTCCTGAAAACTTTGTTGCTGTTTTATGTCAGTATTAAAAACAAAGAAAATGAGTTACCATTCACATTAGGGTACGTGCGTGGTTCACAGCATTAGTAACTGAATGGATAATAATCCATTATACCAACTGGTTGTACAGTCCAGTAGATATCATGATCAATAATGCACATACTGCTTATCTGTAATGCCTTTTAACAGCTTCTAATAATTTATTAATGCTTTATCTACTATATCCAATATTTTATCTTTGTACACGATTAAAATGAGTGATATTGATGATTTTGCATCTTGCTCTGTATTCCTGTGTTTCAGCAGTTCCCAGAATTGAGAGTGCTACTTGACACTAGCCGAAACATGACTCTTAAAGCTTTCAGGGCTATTTTGGTTCTTGGCTCTTTGTAAAATGGACGTTCTCTAAATATGTCCCTACCTCATCATCTAAACCATTGCTGCTACTTAAACTGTGTTTGCATATTTCTAATTTCTACTCTGGCATTTGGGTTCTCCCTGGATAAAAGACTGTAAGCCCTTGCCACGCACATTGGTTTTGAATGGAGGTAGATCTCAGTATGGGATTTGGGGAAAAGCATCTGCCTCACGAGACTGCTCAGACAAGACTGATGTAGATGATACAGAAAAGAATTGAGGATTGAGGAATTCTGCAGAGGGGCTCTTGTGTTGTATGTTATGGCTTGCTATGGCAACCTCCTGTATTAAAATTTTCATAATGATAATCAATTGCAGCTAGACTTAGTGGTTAAATATTAACATGAAAATGACTAGAAATTGCAATTGTTGATCTAGTTGAAAAACTTGATCAGGAGAGCCTGCAAAAATTTGTCTATTTTTGATTTTCTGCAGTTTTATCAGTGGGACTGATACAAGATACTGTTACACTTTGCATTTAATTGTGTATAATTTCTTTTGATAAACCTCTGTGTGGCAAATTTACCTATTCAAAGTGTGGGGAAAAATACATAAATTAACATACAGGCCTAGAATGCATGTGTAATATACTGCATTATCCTCTACCCTCTCTTCAAAGTTCTGGGGAGGAAGTGAGCATTGTAAGTTAAGCACTTGCTAGGTTAATGGCACTTTTCACCTGATGCATTTTCTCATAGATGCTGCTATTTTTCCTCATGGGTAGCAGGGCTCTGAGTACCAATACTGTGTTCCTATGAAGATGTGAGACTGTAGTTGCAGTGATTTTCTGAGTGGAAAACAAAAACTATTTCTAAGAAAACAGTTTAAGCAGCATATACCTATATCTTCCTTCTTTGGTAGCTGCTTAGTCTAACAATACATTTTTTAATTTTTTTTTTTTTCAGTATATAAAATACTTCAGGTTCTCCTTACAGAGCCTGATGCTCTTTTCTTGCATTTCCCTGCTTTAGACAGGGCCTCTTGAGTCAGTGAAGTTACATATTTTGCATTTCTTTAAAGCCTGTACTTTAAAAGGACTGCTGCCCCGTTCCTATGGAGGGGGAGGCACGTGGCAATAGAAAGACTTTAGACTCCCCCGTCATGTCAGTTCCAGTCCCCACATGATCATGCAGCTGCAGCATTTGGAAATCTCCCAGCACCATAATAATTCATAACTATCTTGTGTCATATGTTTTTGCAACCCCGATGTTATGGTAGAGGATTTATCGTGTTCTATATATTATATATGAAATGAGTAGAAACAGATAAAAAAAATGAAGTGGAGATTGACAAATATACAGATGGTCTCTTGCTGTGAAGACTGAAAAGTAGGTTCTGCAGAAGGTGATTGGGTGCTGTGTTAAGTTAAATACCACAGTTACATACTACATACCATTGTAGATGGTGACTTCTGCAGTTGCAGATGTTAAATTGTGTCTCTGTTAGCGCCTCACTAGCAGCTCCTAGCACTTTTGATCCATGTTGATGAGAAGAAACTTTTGAGATAAAATCAGAATGTCGTCTTTTATTGTTATCTTTAGCTGGTGTTGGGGCTGAAACATTAGCATGGCTTAATTTGAGGTATGACTTCTTTTGAACTTCTGATATATTTATACTTTATTTTTAAATGAACTTAAGCTTCTTAAATTCATTCCAAAGCCATATGCCATCAAGTCTCATCACCAGTCACTTAGAATCCTAATTAACTTATACCCCATAGACCCATTTCTTTGCTTATATTTCTTTCAAGTTTCTCTAATGTGCTGTGAGTTACACTGGAAGGAACAATAAGATTTAAGGGAAGAATTAATTTAGAAAGTTGGGAATAGAACAGATAAGGGAAAATGAGAAAAAGCAGCTTAGTATTTTGTCTTGTAAATGGCCTTGCTCTGGTAGACCAAAGAACCCATTTATTCAAAGAAAGGAGGAGTGTTAATGAAATAGATCATGAGCATAGCTATTACGGTAATGAATTTTAGCACTCACTTTGTTATATGATATTTTATTTATGAGCTTCCTGATTATTCAGATAAAGACAAGAAGTTTATAGCACTAGATTATGTCTTGTTTTCATAAACATATTCAGTAGTTTAATAAACATAATTTATTTTTTCTCCTTAAAAAATCAGCAAAATTTATGAGAGATTATCTTAGGGTTAATGAAGTCTAACATTAAGGAAATATTACCCTATAATATTGGAGCCTTCAGTGCTAGAGTTGTAATTGCTTAATGCTTCTTTCTACAGGCTATTTTTATATAGTACATGCTTTGTACCATTAATCCTATTTTTACACGTTACTCTTAAGCCAATTCATTGGAAAATATATATCAATGTTTATATATTTCAGTCACTGCCTCCATTGAAAGATATAATACAATTTTGATAAAAAGCAAAAGATCACATTTTTTTCATTATGAAAGGTTCCTAGTGTGTATTTTCAAGAGCATCGTTTTGTGGAAGAGAGTTTTATTGGGAGTTTACTTTTCTGTCTTGAAAAACGTTGAAATATTTAGAAGCTCCTGTACTTAAATTTCTCTGATATCCTGTAATCAGTTACAAATGTAAACAAATTAATAATCTACAGTGGAAAAAATTCACAAGCAGAAAAAAGTCTCAGATTAGTGTGTGAATCTTGCTAATTAACAGCAATAGTTATCCAATTTGCATCTTTAAAATGTAAGATTTAAAGTATATGCAGAAAAGAGAGCACCTCACAGATGCATTTATTGTCCCGTTTTCTTCAAAGAACCCAACTAAAGAAAAAAAAAAAGAATGCAACAGAGTTATAATTTCATCTATCAGCAGCTCAACTGTTGTGTAGAGAGTTAACATTTTAAAATATTTGTGCTTTTGGAATATAAAAATATATTTTAAATTGCAAGAAGAAAACCAGAACATGCAGGGTACTGGCTGATCATTCCGTATTGATTAGCGTTGCAGAATTGTTTGCAGAGCCATATCACTCACGTATTATCCGAATAACAGTTATTATACAGGACTCACAGCAATAACTTGGGGTGATCTGAGCAGATAGTTTATCCTCTGATTTTTAAATAGATATATTTTTCCAGCTATGGAAATATAGGATATTTTATGATTGGAGTCAGTTAGGAAGGTAAATATTAAGTGGTACATTTCAATAAATTATGTCGTTGTCTCCTGAATAAACATTTAATTTTCTGGTAATCTTGTTCTTGCATGCCTTGTGTGTGGCATGTTAGGAAGGAGGAACACAAAGGAACAGTGGAAAGTTGGGAAGCAACTGGCAGGTAGGTTTGCATTTTTTCAGGTTAATTCACTTGATGAAAAGCTGCTGTATGTGATGTGTCATATATCAAAGGCAGGGCATCAGTAATCTTTGCTCAAGGGCACGGGTAACAGACAGAAAGACATGTGAATGAGATGGAAAAAAGCAACTCATCCTTTTCTGCTAACACCACGAAGGAGATAAAGGAAGATTTATGAGTCATCTTGGACCACATACCAGCAAGAAGCATACAGTATTTTTCACATGTTCCAAAAATTGGTGGTGGAAGGTAATCAGACTGTCACAATGTCCATCAGGTACTTTATGAAGAAATTGCGTCCTTTGGGCTTTTGATTGCATAGTCAGCTTTTTCTTTATGCTGTAGTAGTTGTATTTTTTCTTTTCTCAAGCAAGTAATCTGTAAGTTAAAGAACACTACCTGTGTGTTTAAATGTTTTTAATTGTTAGGCTTACTAATATAAACTGAAATAATAATAAGTCAACCACCTGCAATAGGCTCATGCTTTGCTTTAGCTTCAGAATTTCAGGTTATTTACTTATTTACTGAATCTTACAAGAAATATTTTATGGGGCTTTCCCATTGTACAAATCATATCCAAAAGCAGTTATATCTAATAGGAGAAAAATAGTTTTGATACCGAGAAAGATAGAAACGACATGCCTTCATGTAGAGCTGACTATTGATGTGTGGTGTTTTGTTATTAATTAATATATTCTAAAAAAAAATGTGAAAATCGGGAAATTGGTAGGGCTGGAAAACTTTTTAATTACTTTACAAGAAACGATGGTATTTAATATTTGGCCATCAGAAGTGAATGCCTTTATCATTAGGACTTGATAACTAAAAATCTGATCTTGTTAAAATTGATAGCAAACTTTTTCCTGAGCACAGATCCGATACGTTACACAGGCCCTAATCAATCAACTGGACTATTTTTGCAGAGGAGTGAAGGGGGAGTGGGATTAAACTGACAAGCTAACACCTTGCATATGCAGATCTTAAAATGCAGGTATTAATTTGCATTTAGCTTTCAATTAAGCAGTATTTTTGGAATATTTCACTTGTGCCTAATGACTTTTCTGTGTTCCTGTGTTGTTTTTTTCTATTTCTGATTGATGAATTTGTCATTTCTTCATAACTATTAGTATTCTTCTCATATTCATGTTGCTCACATTTCAGTTTTGAGCGATTCACATCATTTCAGATATTTATCCATTTACCGTGGTTCGGGGGGTGCTGTGAATGCCTGTGGACACTGTTCTCTCTGCAGAGCTCCTCAGGGTGCCCATGGGCTTTGCTGTCTCCCTGCCTGCACCCAGTTGGTGGAAGCTGAGCCTTACAATGCCATTGGGATGGACAACCTTTTGCAGCATCTTCTCTGGTCAAGCAGCTGACCTCTGGGACCAGCGCCAACCCTTTCTGCTCTCCCACAGTTTAAACACAGCTTTCCCAGAACTGCAGCTGTTCTTGAAGCTCTGGGTCAATAGTTCAGCTCCTCAGAGGCAGATGTTAACAGAAACAAGCAGAAAAAATTCGCACAGTACTGTAAAACATGATTGATCCCTAATTATTGATGTTGGAGGTGTGTTTTCTGGACAAAATTACATAGGCAACAGAGACTTGTGTACTTAAATGTCATAAATGCTCTTTGGGCTTAGAACAGTGACTTCTGGCAAACTAGAATTCTGTTATGGATTTCCTTCAGCTTCTTGAGTCAGCTTTTTGTCCCGGTCTGGTCCCATAGTTTCATGTGATAGTCAATTCTTGAAAAAAAAACCTCTTCTGTGCTTTTTTTTTTTTTTTAAAATATCTTTTTCAAAATGAAAACCAAATATATAATTTTGTTCTTTCTTAATTAAATCATATCACTTCCTCTGGGGGGTGGGGTTGGGGATTTCCAGTGTGTTCTTTCATGATGATGTGGAAAAGGAGGTGCATTTAGACTTTATGCAGCTCCACCCATCTTCTTGTCATCGCCTTTATTTTGTCACAGTAAAACCCAGGAAGGTAACAGTCATGGTCTACTACGTATATAGTAATGCTTTTGGCAGCACATAGTAATTCCCCATATATTCAGGAAATACAACTTCCTAAGCTGTAAGTTCTTTAATGGCCAGGACATACTGAAATTTTATCATTCTTTAGAGTTGATTTTTTTTTTAATTGCAGATAATTTATTTTAATTAGAATTTTGTGTCAAAAGAGAGGATTGATTTATTAAATGAAAGTTACATGCAGATGCTTAAAATGCACAGGATTGGAAAGATTTGAAAGTGCTCTAAAACAATGTATGAAACTTAAGTTGCCAGGAGGTCTTAGCAGCGTGTTGTTTATTTCATACAATTTTTTCCTTGTTATGTGGCAATAAGATATGAAGTAGATCTTCCTAATTGAGATATGTGCTTATCTTTCATTTTTGGTGTGATAACTTCTTTGTGATCCTGTCCTCCTTGTGCAATGTGTTACTTTGCAATGAATTGCTTATGGTCTAACGGAGGAAGCGGTAGAAGTGCGATTTGATAAATGAACTTTTGCAAACTCAGTTAGCAGTTCTTGAAGGGGACATTTGCTTCTGACATACTTTGATGTAAGCTACTTGAAATTAATTTTCTATTCCTGAGTTATATTTAAAATTGGAAAGAAACCCGACCAGACAATAAAGACAAGTAAAATACGTGGCCAGACTGCAGATGAAGAACATGGTTTTTGCAGTCCTGGTGCACACAACATCTCATGTGACACTAGGACAGTTTACTGTGGGGTGGGTGTTGGCTTTCTTGTTCTTTTATTTTTGTTTGTTGTTAATGTGATAGTATCTTTAAAAAGCTGTTATCTCATTTTAGTAGGAAATACAGGAAATTATGTAGCATATATAAAGCCCAAAGTAGTATGCATGAAGAAAGGGGACACTTTTAAAGATGTTAAGAGAAGTCTTCAGTTGTGTGGGGATAGCCCCCCAAAATATGTCATGAGTTCTCTTTACTTGGTATCTTGTAAAGATAAGTTTTTAAATTTAAACATATGTTTTCACTGTTAACATTTTTTGGTTTACTTGATTGTTGTGTGTTAGTGCCAAATAAAGAGAAATTAACAAAATTTTCCTGACTGGACACCTAAAACTCAGTTTGGAAGCAGGTTAGACTGTCAGGTGTTTTGCAGTGCCAGAGTAAGTGGGGTCTAATTGTTCACTATAGTCATCTCAACAGGGAAGGAATAAACATCATAGATAAAATAGTTATTCAATGTACAATTTAGGACAGCCACATAACGAAGCATGCATGAGAGTCATGGCCTGTCTTTCCCTCTGTAGATAAAGAAATGCATGTGTTCCAAATTTCTCTTAAAGGAAACCAAAAACCACGACACCTCAATGCTTTTTTCCTCTTTCCTCCCTCATGTTGTACCAAAAGGCAAAAAATTACACATCTATCAGAACTTCTGTGTATATTGGGGAGTCCGTATCAGATGAGTGTAAAACAATGGAAAGTTAATTAGAAGAAGTGTTGCTGAATAGCTCAGAGTAAGGGTTTCCAGTGAGCAAACTGGCAGTACAGAAACATAGGGAATGACAACCAACGCGCTTTCATAGTTAACAGCACTTGACTTATTATCATGTATTTGACATTGTCCATGTTGGTCTCCAATTGATTAATATTTCTGTGACCCTTCTGCAAAGCACTTCAGCTCTGTGTGCCTGAAATCTATGGAATGGGGAGCTCTGATTCTTAATAGTCAAAGATATCTCCAGAGACTGGATTATAAATAATACGTAATCTTCAGCTTCTGAACTTGTCAATGATATTCCCTGAAAGCGAAGAGATGGTGATATCTTCCTTATGGTCTTTGAAAGATGCTTTATCAAGCAACGTTCAAAAATTTTAACAGATTGTTTAGCATTGCTTGCTTTCTGCAGACTCTGATTTGCCTACTACTACAAATTACAGCTAACTTTTTATTTTCTTCAGTGACAGCAAGTCTCTTCAGACAACAAAGATTTAAGAAATTGCTGACCCTAAATGACGTACCTATCATGTTAGTGATATGTTTTCACTCCTTTGAGTTAGTAAGAGTCTGGTTTATCGTAATGGCAAAACAGCTGTTTTTAAGAAAATTTCATGCTAGCTTTTCTGAGGACTTCTGTCTGGAGAGAAACCAAGTGTCAGGATTTGTGGAGTCATTCTTTGATTAGTTTTCTCATTTCCTTCTCTGTTCTATGTCCATTTTAGAGCGTAGACTTACTGAAACATCATCTACTTTAATTCCATACTTGTGGATCAGTCAAAGTTCAATAATACCTCAAATTTATGGGGGTTTTTTTGTAGTTTTTTTTTTTTTCCTAAGCTGAGGCTTTTGAGCAGAGCACGTTGATCTCAACAGACTTTTATATGTGGAATAGCTTGTTTGCTGAAAGCCAAGGCAGGTATACATTTTGACAATGCAGTGGAGCGGATGAGAAAGTAATTATTTATCAATGTAAGCTGAGTTTTTTTTAGTGAAAGAAGGTAGCTAAAGGATCCTCTTTTAGTAGGATAATTTTTGATACCCCCTAAAAATTTAATATGGAGTTAAAATAAAGAATATTATTTAGTTTGGTAAACTGAAGGATGGAGATTGCTGATCTGACTAGGATTGCCTTATATTTTAGCTGTGTAGTGTAGCGTAGCATGGGCTCTCTGCATACTGCAGCAGATGGTTGGTAGTCAGTTGATCCCTCTTGTTTTGGAAGGTTGAAGAGACGCAAAGGGCTGCAGTGTAGGTGCTGGTTTTGTGACAGGTAACTAATGAGATGGGTGAATGTGGAGAATAGAAGCTAGTCCTGGCCCTGAATTGATTCAGTGTCCAAGTACATTTGTGGGTAAGTGTATGAGGTATTTTCAAAATTCCGTGATCACTTCAGAAAAATCTTAATGTCCAAAACTATAAAAAGATAAGGAACATGCACTTTTTGTGTAAGTCATGCATTATACTCAGTAGGAGAGCTCTACAAAATGGCATTTGTGGCTTTGGGTTTTAAATCACTTTTTGTTTGAGGAATGTTCCCTAATCCTCTACTTGGGAATGTAGCTCAGAGTTGCTGCAGAATGAACTCTAAATTTACATGCTGGACCACCATATGTGGTATCTTGTCAGATACTACAACAAGATTGGGCTTGATTAGCCCTCTGAAGGGAAACCTGTGGGAAAAGCCAAAGTTTCTGAAGGAAGTTACCCTAGTGATTAGGGGAGCTCTACCAGCCTCAGTGGTGCTGCACCTTCCAGAAGTAGATGAATTTTTTTAGATGAAATTCCTTCTGAAATAAGAAATGTATGTATTTTGAGATAGTATAAAGTGGAAGGATTAAATTTAATGATAATACAGTTCTGCAATTGAGTAGGTTTATCTTACTGATGAGAACTTTAGAATACTAGAGGATTAGTGCTTTTCCACTTGTCTACATCTACTGTTAGATATTTTGTTTTAGAAATCAAAGGGTTTGAAGGAAAAAAGTGTAACATATTATTTTTAGTAAAATAGCCTGCAATTTTAAATATGCTTCTAAAGGTAGTGAGGGATTACTGTAGCATAAAGCACCCCATTAAAAAGACTTCCCACAAATATGTTCTAAGGTTTACAGTACCTATTTGCTGTCAGATGTACCAGCAGCAACATACTAATGCAGCAAGCACAATTAGAAATATCTTAACCTGGGTTTCTCACTAGAAATGGATTTGGTGGTTTCATTCGGTTCTGTATGTAGCAGTTTTTTAATGAAAGGAACTGAATATGGTCATACAACTGAATTTTTAAGACAATGTTGTAAATCACAGAATTACAAGGAAGTGAGAAAATCCCTTAATTGCAACAAGTTCCCCAATGCATAAAAGGACTGTCTGGCAGAGAAAATTGGCAGTGTGCTGGTGATCAGATGTAACAGCTGGAACACTTCTATTCAAACTACTTTAGCAGTAATAAACCTAATAATTTATCCACAAAATGCTGTGATAGCTGTAATTCTGTTTTGCTAAAATCTCTTGTCTCTATGCCTATATATGCTCCTATTTTGGCCTAGCATTATTACAAATATGAAAGAGGTTAATGCTGATTTTTTACACATTACTAGCTTTCTGTGTCAAAATATTTCCTCCAAAGCTTAGGATGATTAGAGTTTTATAATGATATGGAGAATTCCTTTATGAATTGCTGTTTATTGTTAGTTCATTACTTTGATAATTTTCTGTCTTTCAATCAATATCACTTACTGTGTTGCTTGTTATGGTACCTCTTGGAAAAGGCTGAGAACCCTTGTGTACCTGGGAAGTTCCTCTGTTTTCAATATCAATATTTTCTTGTTCAGATAGTTGGGGATTTTTGACCAGAAATATCTCTTAGACTATGGCTTTACAAATAAATAATTTCTATTTCTTCATAAGCCCAAAACCAGAGTGAATGTTGGTTGTACTTGCTTTGGTATCAAATGTACTTGATTTGGTATAAATATTATAACCAAAATGCAAGGGAAAACAAGCCAGAACAAAACCAAAAGAGTCTATGTTGCTGTGACATTTTTAAAACTGTGGACTAATCTTCAAGGGAAAATGGAAAATGTCATAATTACAGTGGACAGATCCTTGCAGACCTCATCTGTTACAGAGCAAACACAAGAGAAGGCTGACTAAGCTGGGTTGTTTTTTTGGTTTTGTTCTGTTGGGCTTTTTGGTTTTCTTTTTTTTTTTTTTTTCTCTAGCCCAAGTGAAGAGAGATGGATATGAATACTTTTCCTGGTAGTAGACAACTCCATGCAACATTTAAGTGTGCTTTACTTCATCTCTGGAAACATTCAAGGTCAGGTTGGCCAGGGCTCTGAGCAACATGATCTAATAGAAGATGTACCCGCTCATTGCAGGGGGAGTTGGACCAGATGACCTTTAGAGGTCACTTCCAACCCAAACTGTTCTATGATTCTACAGTGTATCTGTAGCCTGCATTCCAGAGAAGGCTTGGTCTGAGTCTGATCTGTCCTTCTTTGGATGGTTAGTGGAGTCTTCTATTGAATTCCACATTCATCTATCTCCCAATTCCCTGACACAAAAATGGCATTTGCTCTGCAACCTGTCTGTAGTTTGATTATTACAATGCATTTCCATTCGTAGCCCCCCACCCCCTAACCCTGATTATTTACCTTACCTCTGATTATTTTCTCATTATTTTCTTTTCAAACAGCTGTCAGGTCAGGATTGAATATGAGGCTATTGTATGTTTCAAATTCCAGTACACAGGGTACATTTTAAAATATGAAAAATAGTATATGTTACAGATTGAATAATGAAGGTTTGATAAAGAACAGTGCTACCTTCTTTTTTATTTCTGTTTCAAAGGAATAGAAGAAAAAGAAAAGGGCAACTGGTCTTTCAACACATTTATGCTTATGTCTTAATTTGGCATCAGTCTTTTGTTGTCACCAAAAAGGGTCACCTGGCTTCCCCCGACTTTATCCTCTTCCTTGGTTTTCTTGTGAGTCAGTTGGGCCCACACTGGCACCAGTGCATGAACAAGGAAGGGTGACTGCCAGGAATGTCTGGAGACAAATAAGGGAGCTGGAGGATGAAAACCCCTTTTTGGCTGCAGCATGGAGAACTTTGCATTAAAGTCCCTTTGGAGCTGAAAAAAACTCTTATTAATTTCCCTTGTGGATGTTTTCTGTGTCATATGAAGCATGAGTAATGTTCAGTGTCCTGGGTATCTTCTAAGAGTCTTGATTTCTATAAAGAACTATGCTGCTTGAGTGAAATAGTCTAAATCCTTCTCAGTATTTAATGATACAGTTGGATTTCAGGCAAGTTGAGGCACTCTAAAGAAGTCTGAACTACAAAGGCTACAAAGTCCCACTTTAAGAACAAACTAAAGAGTGTTCAGATGCAGCACCACCTATATTTGTGATGTGACATCCCTAAATCAATTGCGGCTTTTGAATGAGATCAAAAAAAAAAAAGATGAGTAGGTTTAAGACAAGAAACAGTGTCTCACCTAATTAATCAATGGCATAAAAATGAAAAAAATGTGGTCACTGAAAATATTTTGCATCTGCTTGTACAACTGCCATTTGTGAGCTGGTGGCTTGTATGAGCTGGTGTGATTGATTTCCACAGTGACGCCACTTCTTTACTGTTTGTTCCCAAGAGGAAGAGGTTAACATATGTGTAGTCAGAAAAGAACAGAGCCATCATAACCTATCTGTTTAAAATGGTATTAAGGACATGCTAGTATGACCTTCACTTCAGTACAAATGTTTATCTCCAATCGTTTGTGTGCAGTAATTTTAAATGACTTAAGTTTTGGACTTCCAAAGTCCACTTTGGGCCTGTGATACCCTTAGGACAAAGAATCTCCATTTTCATCTGCTTTATGCTGAAAGGTACAAGAAAGCCACAGTGGTTTGTGTTGAGTATTAGTGTTTGGATACTTTTTTCTGTGGTTTTGAACAGTATGTCTGTGTGCATGTTCATTACCTGTGGTGAGGTACAAAGACATACGCTTATCAGAATGCAAACTTAAGATTTAGTTTAACTTTTGCCTTCCCTCTCTCTTTCCAGGGTTGTTTGTTTCTGTTACAGGAGACATGCTGTGTTAGTATATCACTCTGTACTCACTGCCTTTTTGGGGAAGACACTATTGTAAATTATACAAGTCAGAAAGATTGTTCCAGTACTCTCACAGCATTAAATAATCTTGAGTTTTCCTCAATTAAAGTTTCAATAATAACATTGCCCAAGTAGGAGTCTTAATTGTCAGAGATAAACTATATTGTCTAGATTAGTCATATGAGATACAATATGTAAGTACAAGTGTCATTTATATGAATTATGTGTCAAACAATCCATCTGATAATACTTTACTGTTTATGTAAATACAATGAATGTAGATTTGATTTTCTTCTCTTGATCTTTATTTGGAGATGACATCTATAAAATATTGCTTACATTTTTACATGTCGATCCAGTATGTCAACCTAAATCTTCTGGTGAAAAGCAGCAGTCTTCTAGCATTACTTATTGAGTTACATAGAATTTAATTTCTCTTTCTGTGTATCTCTTATGAAAACAATCCAAGCTGCTCCTTTTTAGACCTCTCAGTGAAATAGTTTTAAATGTAAATGGTGGATCTGGGAGTGCATTATGAGTCAGTATTGTTCAACATGGCAGTTTATTGATGCTAGTGTTTAATTGTGTCCATGCTGTCAACCTCTGCAGTCCTTATTGCTTTGTTGGAGATCAGATACAAAGTGTGAAGTTTTCAAAGCTGTAAAGATGAAAGAGTAAACATATTCAAACAGTTCATTCAAATATGCTTAAGGAAAAAAAAATAAAAAAGATGGTACTAGAGCATGCAGGGAAGCCAATGAAACCCTGAAAGCACTTTTTTCTTTTGATTACAGTGACAGCCTTAGAGTTCTATCACAGATTAATCGTTATTTAAAATGGAAAAATGCCAGAGAAAAGAGTATGATCAAGTAGTTTATTAAATAATGGTAAACAAACACAGATTTACTGGCCCGAACTTTTAGATACATGAGGAAATCCATAATTTTTCATAAATGATTGCATGTGAAGCTTCAGAAACCTACAGTGCAAGGCTTGAATTTTTTTAATTTTTTCCCCCTTTTTTCTTTCCTTTTTTTTTTTTTTTCTTTTGACATGGGCTATTGCCTCTGAACTAGTTTAGCTTTTCACGTGGCTGAAGTTGTAATTGTCACCAGAGGACTTCTCTACCAAGAGAGCAGGCAATAAATTTTTGGTTTCTTCCTAGCTTTTACCTAGGAATTCATAATTAAAGGAGATGCCACAGCCGATCCTCAGTATATTCTCTGAAAAGCAAGGAGAAAACTGTCACAGGAGTAACAACTGAGGTCCAGCTCAGCCATATTTCTGTTGCATGTTTGCGGTCACTTTGTTGCTCCAGACATTCCAACCAAAAGATATTGTCACCATAACCCCTATCTACACCCGACCATACCAGAAAGATTGTATCAAGTTAAGGTCTTTATTAAAATGAGACTTTGCCCTAGTGCTTTTGCTGGAGCATCAGGTGTTATTGGTAATCAAGGAAACAGTGCAACCCAGCTACAAGAGTAATATAACTTAATTTCTCTGATTTTCAGTGACAATAGTTTTCTTATGCAGTGAAACATTTGTCCATAAGCCAGTTTCTGTTTTCTACTTACTAATGTTTAGTACCTTGTGTGTTCTTTTTCAGTTATGGGGACCCATTCTTACTTATTTCATGCTGTTACAGACTGGCTATGTTTCATGTTTATCTTAATATGTTCATTTTCATGCTTTTGAGAGCAAGTTTATCACAATCATTTTATAAACAATTTGAGATATGGCTATATCAGCTATATATGGCTGCAGAAATGCAGTTGGTGCTCTCCTTTTACTGCCATAAATAAAGTATTTGTATATTGGAAATGATATATGGTAGGAAGAACTTTTCTGGGGATGTCTTCTGTAATATTAAGGTTCATCATGATTGCTATTCCTTTTTAACAGAAATAAGCAAAGCAATATGAGGGACTCCCACTGTCTGTGAAACATAAGTCTATGAAATGACAGCCAGCATAGAGAAAGTGGGAAAAACTGTTCAGTCCTCTCATCTGTAAGGATGAGAAGTAGTAGAGGGAGAGGACTATGAGATAAGATCAAGAAAAAGTGATGCAGTGTTGAGGATTCAAATTACCTAATTTGAAGATGAGTCGGGGTGAAATTTTTCGGGAAAAGTCTGTTGAGAGTTATTAAACATGCAAAACATACTGGGCTTGGGAAATTCTTAAGCTGAAAGTGGTAGCTGGTAGAGCATCATGGTGGAGAGCATCGTATTTGGTTGCCTTATTCTTGTATTCATTCCCAGAAGTAACCTGTTGGCTACTGTTGGACAAAACATGCTGGACAATGGAGACTTTTGCTCTGACCCAGTAAAGCTGTTCTTACATCATCATTTCTTCTTGTGTAGAATGGAAAGACGGAGTGGGTCATGTCTTCAGCCAAACACCCACACTCACAGTTGTTAATGCTAGGTTTATTTACTCTATAGGTTGTTAGTTTTTCATGTTAGATTGTTGCTTACAGTTAGAACAAAATATCTAAAACTCACAAAACAGCTAATAGTCCATTTAATTAATAAGTGTGCTGGTGCTTTTTTGCAGCCATGATATTTGCTGAGTCAGTAAGCAACTAAAACCAAAAGGTTAGATGACATTTATCATCTTGGTGGTGTTACAGATACACTGTAAATAAATACCCAGACCCACCTTTCCTAGACATCTTCAGAAGAGGATGATGCTTCTGTCCTTGTTCTTATTTTCTCTTTCCTCTTTCCTTTCTGTTGTACAGAGGGGCAAAATGAGACTGTCCTTTTACCTCTAATGCTGTTCACCCTGTGGATTTCATAGAATGTTTTTGGTTGGAAGAGACCTTTAAACCATCCAGTCCAACAAGGATGGTTTCCTTCTTTTACCTCCTGGTAGGCATAACTTCTGTTTCTGTTGTTACTGAACTTGCCCTATGGGTTTTGGAAACAGGAAGAAGCTGGGGAGCAAATCATATTTGGAATGTAGGAAAAGCAAAGATTCTTACTCCAAGCACTTTTTTTCTCCAGCAGTGATGTTGGTTCTCTATCCCTCTCCTGCCTTGCTGACCAGATGGTGTGATTTTGTGATGTCCTGTGATAGACAACCTGATCAGCTACCTGATTAGAAAACTCTAAGAGATGGCCCTCTTATTATGAACAATCTTTATTTTTGGACTGCTTAATATGGCTGCCAAATAAAATGACAAACGGAAGTTCTGTGATATACCAGGAGGATAATACGAGTCTTAATATCAGGAAAACATTAAGATGTGTTATACAGCAGAATATTAATCCCAAATGCCCCACCTTGGGCAAAAGAAATTTGGCAAGGAGTGCTGCACTGGCAGGGAGGATTTTTCATATTACTTTCTTAGCTATATTTGATTGCAGCATCACTGTATGCATTATTGCTTGTAATAGGGAAGTTGGGAAACTCATCAATAGCATCAAAAAGCATTTAAGTGATATGCATCTTTGTGCTGAATCTGACTGAGATCTGTAAAATGTGCAAGTAAAGAAATAATTGCTTAAGTATGTGATACATTTATTTCTGAAAACAATTAGTATTGAGAGCTGTTAATGTCTTATTTTTATTTGGCAAAATAAACAATTGTTTTTTATGATACAGAATAGATTCTCATCAAAGCAGGAACTGAGGGTTCACTACCTTTTGCACATTATCTGGCATCTTCTTTTGGCCAGCTTTCATCTCCTCTTTCCCTCATTCCGTCCTTTTTTTATTTTTTATAAAGTAATAAAGTAGAAAGTGACAGCAGGATCAGCTTAAAGTAACAAACATATTGGCTTTGATTTTGTATATGATACTGCAAATGCAACTTCCATTTTACATTACTGTCAACAGAAATCACATTAGTACGGAGGCAGCAGCCCTTGCTTTGGGATTTCCCCAACTGGTGTTGGGGGATGTTGTGTAAGGGAGGGCGCCCTTCTCAAGCAAAGGGTCACTTCACTGCTGAGTTCTCTTTATTTTTAGTAATAACATCCAATACAATTGAAAGTGGGGTCAAGGTGAGGCTAGGACACTTTCAAGAAGAGGACTAGGGAGAAACAACAAACAGATGTTCTTTGATGATAACTGTTGAAGAGAGAGGATTTGGCTGAGAGATCTGTAGCTTTCACTTGTTGAGAGCCTTTAACTTGAGCCAGTGGTGCTGTTTTTCACCCCCCAGAGTAGTAGTGTACCTGCTGTTGCTATCAAGCCACTTGCCAACAGTGGCATCTGCTCAGTGTACACGTCAAGAATTTGAATGTCAATATCTTTTCCTTGAAATGAATGGGAAAGTATTTGTCACTCAGCGGCAATCATTCTTCAAATAAAAGGTTAGCCAGACAGAGCCCTTAATCAAAGAGTTGGTCTTTTCTGTCAGCAGTGCCTTTTAAATAGCAATGATGAAGGCTGGCTGTCAGTGAATGACTTGATGAGCTAGGTGATTGATCTGCATAAATCATTTTCCTTTAACATTGTCAGTGAAAAGTAAATTGGGGGGATTTTGGGGGGTATTAGCTATATTGAAATTAATATATAATATTTTAGCTGTGTCCTTCGTCTCAGAGTTTCCATTAAAAAGTGAAAATTACATAGGATCCTAGCCTATATTATCCTAATGATGAAGTATTATTGTTATTGCAATTACCATGCAAATTAAATTCAAAAGTTGAACACGTAACAGATTTTAGGAGCTGCAGGAGAAATTCTGTTAGTAAAGGAATTAGGAGGAAGCTGTATCATTTAGTTAAATTTGCAGAAGCTTTTGATTTGAAAGACAAAAATCAACAGTGTGGTTTAGAAGTATAAGCTTGAGATTTTAATTGTGTTATCTGCTTCAAAAATAACAATAGAGGTAATTTCCCTAAGTATTGGAAAATCTCATATAGTGGATGTTTTATTGTCACAGTAAAGTGCATTTTCTGTCAGTTTGTCTGCTTTATTTCAATGCTTTTTATGTAGTGATTATTTTTTTTGGAGTGGGGGGGAGGGAGTTTCTTTTGTTTTTAGGAGTGTCTGGGGCATATATTATTAGACAGTTGTGATGTTGCCCAGCACATGCTACTCCTATTGATAGGAGCATAAATTCAGCTCCTAGCCCCACTATTAGCTGTGGAGTAAGGCAAATCACGCCTGGCTGGTTTTTTTGTGCTTTCAAAATCTCTTAATAAATACCGGTTTGAGTAACTGGAAAGAGAAATAGTCATTTTTGAGGTTTTTACATGTTGCCTACTCTGGGTAGAGTTCAAAACCAACATTTTTTTTGCTGTCTTCAGATTATTTTTTTTTTTTTGGAGTGGATGTTCAAAAACCTGTGTAGTAGCACCTACCTGTACACCTCCCCACCTCCACCCTGTCCCCTAAGGCCCATAATGAAGGATGATACTCCTGTCTGTGAGGACCTGTTCAACAAAATAGATACTTACCCTGCAAAAGAGCTGCTTCTGGAAAATCTGCATCTGTGAGGCTAATAGATCAGTTTTCAGCTTTTAAATCTTTATTTGTAAAAAGCTTTACTTAGATTATATGAATTGCTGCTGCCACCCCACCCTCTGCCTCCCCTACCCTACTCCCCACACCATAATAAAGGACCCAAGCCAGCAGGAGTGAGAAATACAATCAATGCACAAAAAAGGCTCTCTCCTTCCCCTTCTCCCCCCTGCTCCCTATTGGAAAACCTAATTTTATTGATTAGGTATCAAAGTGTTTGAAAATGTACTTTATACGTCTTCATGCACTGCCTGTCTACTTGTTACATTAAATAAATTGTTTAAAAGGACTTTGTTGACCTATTTAAATTGTAACATTTACATTTCTCAGAGGTAATTCCCAGCTAGCACTCTTGGATAACTAGATATACATCTGGCTAGGTAGGAATGGAGTTTGGATGTGTACAATTGCCTCTCTCCTGGCAATGTGTTCTCAAGTATCTGAATGTGCAGTGGTAAATGAAACCCAGTGTGTGTGCATTATCAAGTACACGCACAGGCATCACTTGAAGTTGTACATTTATATTATTCATATTCTTTGAGACTTGCCAAGTCGTTCTTGTGCACCTGGAATTTTTTTCAGTTTCTGCATTCATTTTAGGATCTATACTTTGCAGCAAATATGGGCTTTGGTTAACCATAGAGGCATTATATCCTTGGTTTTCAGATTTGCTGTAGATAGGTATGAGTGATTCTGGGATTTGCTGGTGTAAAGTTGGATGAAGAGAATCTATTCTGTCTGTGATTTTGCTTCTTTTACGCAGGGTTTTTTATTTGGTTTATTTGGGATTGGTTTTTGGTTGGGGTTTTTTTTTGTTGTTTTTTGTTTCTTTTCTTCAAGACTGCAGTTTGGAGTATTTTTTCACTGAATAGTGAATAAACTGAATATGTAGTTGAAAGATGACTGCTGAAGCCTATTTTCCATGTTGTTCTTAATTTAATTGTATTTCTTTTGGTCCTTTTAGCGCACGTGGCAAAAGCTTGATCTTGTTGATCCTATCCAAGTGCATAACCTTTTTGCCCTTTTACTGTGTTTGGTGTCAGAGGCACCAAGTTTGACTGCAGATCTTGATGTTGACTAAACTGCTGATCCAAATGACAGCAGCAATTTTATTATTCTGTGGTTTAGCTTTGTTTGTGTGCCCACAATGAACTTTTGATATACCAACTTTAAGATTTTATTTCATCTTCAGCAAATGTGTCTATGTTCTCATCCTTGTTGTTCTTTTATTAACTGAAAATCAGATATTTATTGAAAAAATAGATAATTTGTAATAGAATAAGTCAACCTGATCATTATTTAAGTGTAGTAGTACGTGCAATACTGTTTGAGTACTTCATTTTTTAGCAGATGAAATAAAAGCAATAAACTGTAGCACTTCATCATAATTCCTGCTCAGCTGTGACCCTCTGATTTTAAGGCAGTTTCTGGCATAACAAGCTGGTCACTTCAATCAGTTATTCATCACATGGCTTTTTATAAGCTGTTTAAAATGAGGCTGAAAGCTTACTGATAAGCTTGATTTCGTTCAGCCCAACAAAGGTTGAGTGAGTGTTTGCTGGAAGTTGGCAAAGTCCTCTTAAGAGATCACTTCCTACCAAAAAACCTAAAGGGTTGCACAGATGTGTAGTTAAGTATTCATTATGAACATGCAAATAATGCTGTCCCAAAGGAACATTCTTTGATTTTTGAAACTGCTGTTGCTTTATTTGGTAACTGTCATGAAACATGCCTTTGCATTGATAAAGTGTCTTTCAGCAGATCTGCCCCAGAGAAGCAGAGGAGACTATAGGAACAGCCAATTTTTCCTGTTTTTTGTAAACATAAATTTTTAGAAAAAATTATAACCATCTAAGAAATTAAATGAATCTGAAGAACATTTGTTTGATCATGGCTAAAATGCTGTTACCTACTTGTTTATACCATGTGTTTAATTTTGATTTTTACCAACACAAAAAAAAAGCATGAGAAACAAAAAATAACAGGAACAGTAATAAAGAACACTATGGTTTCACAGGCTTTTTGACCAAGACTTGGTCCTGGACTCTAGTTAATCTCAGCAATGGGGGGACATTTTCTCTCTGAGGGCTATTTGGAAGAAAAGCTGTTCCATCTAGATAACAGATTTCAAGCTGCAAAGTTGGGTTTATTTGATTGACTTTTACCTTTGGAGGGCAGGGAGGAAGAGGCTGTATTGTTTTCTGAGCCATGGGCCTACCACTGCAAAATGCTGAATTTTCTCCAATTAAATTAATGCTATTGCTTAACAAAAGGCTTTGTAAAACCTGGATCACTTCGGTAATTGAGTTTATAACACAGTTCTGCAAGGTGCAGGAGAAAGTAAAGTGAGGTGTAAGACCAGGAATAAAAGATTGGGGAAGAGAAGGAGGAAGTTTATAAGCAGGTTTACCAACAAAGATATTACATCCCTGTAACTATTCTCTGAAATCTGGTAGCTTGGTGATTATCTACTTTCTGCAGCAGGTGCTCTTTCAAGTCCTTTGATCTACACCCTTGTTCATTTTCTCGTGTATTAAGCATTGGTTACTGCTTTTCCACAACCTTAGTAATTAAATGTGTTTTGTTAAAAACAATGTCTGTGTGATAACCATAAAGGTACTACTCGGAGAGTTGTAGATGTAACCACTTAGAAAAAAAATCTGTTGTTTTAAAATCCATGAAAATGGATTAGATGACATGCACTGTTCTGGGAGAGTGTTTAAAAAACACAGATGGTTCTTCCCACATGATACAGTTGTGATTCATTTTTTATTATTATTTGCTTGTTTGGGGTCTGAATTTTCTCTCCCTTCTTGGAACACTTCTCACCCATGGATTTCAAACATGATTACTCATACTGTTAGAATATCTAGGATTGCCAGCTCAGTTGTCCTTCTACTTTCTTAGTGTTTTTAAAGGGTGCTGTGAAAATGTAAAAGACAATGTTGCGTTTCTGTAAGGTATGGAGCTGTGTGTTATGAATATGACTTTTAAGTCTTGGTCAATGCTCATGAAAGTGTATGAGGGGAGAGTTTATAAATTATCCACATTCATGAGAAATCTCATCCTTTCATATTTAACAATAGACATTTCTTTAAGATTATGCTGTAGTTGAAGGCCCTTTCTTGATTCTTTGGGTAGTGTTGGCCAGTCTAATGTTAGAAGGAAGACCTGTTAGCTTGCTAGAATGAAGTCATATAAACCATTCAAAGGGTTTATACTTAAAGCTGTATTTTCACCAGATGATTGGGGCCAAACTTTGCCTATGACAAGATCTCTTGAATGCTGTATCATGTAAAAGAGCAATTCTAACTTTTTTTTTTCTGGCCGTGAAGGGCTATTGCTACTGTTGGTTGCATTCTCTCCATTGCTAGCACCTCCAGGATGAAACACTTTGTCTGACATTGAACTCAAATTTCTCACATAGCAATTTGTTGGGGGAGGGAGAAAGGCTAATTTGTTATTCAGAGCTAGAAGTTCCAAATAAAGAAAGGCAGAAGAAAACCTACTCTATGTTAGTTCTGCCAACAAGAGTAAAGATTTATATTACTTGTGGCTTCACGTTCTGTATACTTCTGGGTAAGATATTGAAAGAAACACACTGATATTTAAAGATCATTTATGGAAAAGTGAGTGTAAAGATGGCACTCTTTATTCAACAGATCCATTCCCTCTGCATCATGATCGTGCCCCTCTTATGGCTTCAAATGGGAGATGGTGTGGCTGCTGCCAACTCCTTTTAGTTATGTTTAGTTCGGGAACATGCAAGAGCATGAGTTAGAATCTAAACTATATTATGAGTGGTTTTATACTTCAAATGATGTAGGAACAGAAAAGAATTGAGCTTGGCATTCAGGTCCTGGGATCACTTTGCATGGCTGTCAATTACTGAAGAGTTGAGATGCTTGGAATGCCATGGGGCCTCTTAGCAGTTGCTCCTCAGAAGACATTTGTACTTTCACAACAAGATTTCCTGGAGGAAACAACGCATTGGATGTCCAAAGATAGGTGTCAGATAATGTCTTGGCTTTGCAACTACTAAACAGCTACCTTGTAAAAGACCATTTCCTTTAGGGTCCAAAGGAGAAATATAACAATTTGTGGTAACTTTGAAACTCTTCACTGTGTTGGTTTTGTTCTTATTCCCTTTCCCTGTCCTGTCAGCACTGTAGCTCTTTCTTGTTTACGGCTTAATTTCTAACTGTTTTAACTAACTGTGGTGCAGAGGTTATGATTTCTTCACAGCTGCAGTTGTAAACCAGACTTTGTAAGAGATGTGCCAGCTCTCAGAGCAGGCTTTGTGTTATTTGCCTTTGGAATCCTTTGTCTCTCTATGCCAATTAAAATATTTAGTTGAAAGTGTTCAGGGTAAATGGAAATGGCTTCCTATCACCACTCCTCCAGTATTGAGAACTATATTTAACTGTGACTTCACATTGTATATTTTTGCTGTAAAAGACACATGCAAGTGGTATTTCAGGATCAGTTTAATTCTGGTACAGTATTTGGTAGGAATACGTCAATAAAAAGTTATGTATCAAATAGATCAGCTTTATGTCTTCCTTGGACTTCAGCTGGAAATTACATACATGAAAAAAAAAAAAAAACCCAAACCAAAAACCAAAGAAGAAAGCAAGACTATGGCTTTAAAAACTGTAGTGAGGGGAGGGAGCATACTGTATATATAATCACATTCGTGCATGCATACATACATGCAGACTCTCATATTTTCTTCTGCGCAGATCAATCATTGTCTTTCAATTCCTGTCTTGTCTGGCATCTGCTGACCCATGCTTTAATTCTGTCAGGTCAGAGATATACGGGCCTTTGTAGTGTGCTTGTACTTCATGTCATGTCCCAGCGTTGTTGTACATCTTGTTTCAGAGATATTTTGCTGTAATGTTCTGTGACCTTTTCCATTGAGTGAGGCAGTTGGAGAGCCACTCAGTGAGGGAAAATTGAGCTGTTTTATTCCTCCCTAAGGAGCCTCATGTTTCCTTTCCACCATTCATTTCAAAGCTATCATTTTCTTGATTTTATAGCTGAAAAACACCATTGATTCACTGGATGCTAGATGCTAAGAGTCCTCCTATTGACATGCCTATTGACAGTTTTCAGTATATTCTGTGCCTAATTATCACTCTTGGCTAAATGATACACCTTGTGGACTTGAGAGATGGAGTCAATAGCTCTCGCAGTATTGTTCTAGCAGCCCCTATTGAGGTTGGTGTCAAAGCACTGTGATTTATGCAATCAGAAAGAAAATTTCTGTTGGTGTACTGCATAATTAAACAAAGTACAGAGTGACTGGTGACAAAACCAGGTCTGCCGAAGTCATCAGCAAATGAGAAAAGATCTCTACAGTAAATGGCTGAGACATTGAAGAATCTCTTTTGGCATCTTACGTTTTTCAATTTTCAAGCGTTCGATTTTTCTTCCTGGTATGCTGGAGATGGTTTTTTTTTCTGCTTTCCATCTCTTCCATTAGGTAGTATTAAAAACTAAGCATATTAATTTATGCCTATGTTAGTAAAGTTATGCTGCTAATGTTATTATAGATGGGAGTATTGGTACATTTTACATGATCACTTTTAAATAAAGAATCTAACTATGTGGTTTGCACACTGAGGCAAGGAAGCAAAGTGACTGCCCTTGAATTTTGTAAAGTGAAACTGTTAGTATTTTGTCTGCATCTAGTTGTTTGTCATTAGTGTTTATAAATGCTATTTTTATTTAGTGTGGTATAATGTTTTGATTTGCTCTGAAATGTACCTTGAGAGAGAATACGAAGTAATTATATATGGAAAGGTGCTCCTTTTGCATACATACAAATTTGCATTTAATTTCTATATATATATTCAAATGAATCAATAGATTTAAATCTTCCAAATAAGTATTTTTTTTTTTCAGAAATGGTACCAAATAGTAAAGCTCAACATAATACCCTGCCTTGGAATTTAAGTATATCCAGTTGTTGGGGTTTTTTGTTTGGTTGGTTGGTTTGTTGTTTTTTTAAAGGTATTTTAGCAGATGTAAGGATTTTGTGAAGCATCATAGTGAAGATTCATTTGCATGATATTTTATTTATTGATGGTTAGTGGAAATGGCTTGAAGCAGGAAGAGTTCTTATGTACCAAAAGCCAAATTGTCAACTCCATAAAAAAGTGTTAATGGTATTTTTTTTAGTCTATACTACATAATTTCTTGTGTACTTATGAGACCGTGAAGCATCTCATTCAAGGCTTTCCCAGTGAATATGAAAAATAGCGTACTTGGCATTTCTTCCCTTGTCACTGTTGTGTGTTCTGCTAGTATTCACTGTGGGAAAAGGAATTTGAAGGCTGCTATGTGACTAGACCAAGAAATCACAAGACATTTCTGGAACTACCCAGAGATGAGCTCCAAGGCTGGCTTTCCCCTCCTTCATGGCAGTACAATTAATCACCATCACCAAGGAGCAGGCGAGTAAACAGCAGGGCCAGAAAAAAATAAAAAAGTTGAAAATAGCATTAGTTTAACATATGCTGTTCCATACCCTCAAATTTTACTTTCGTTATGATAGTAGAAGATTTGGGAGAAATGTGCCAACAGAATGTTCTGGAAATGCTCTGTCTCAAGTTATTTAGAACACGAAGATAAGGACACCCAGTTTTAAACTCTGAAGAGCACTGTGGACAAAAGACCTAAGGGCTGCTGCTTTTGATTTGTCAATTTTTTTTCTTTTTTTCCTCAAGCATCTGAATTCATGCTGAATTATATAGTGCCAGATCAAGCTGTTGCTTGATACTGTATGTTGTCAGTGTATTTTTAACCAGATTAAGCTAGATATTTACACCAAAAATGCCTTACACTGCCACAACTGTAATTTTTGTTAACACATACAGATATATTCTGTCATAGATTTGTATCACTGTTGGTTCCTTTGCAATATTTATTTTTTCTTAGCAGATCTGAGTACTGGTGTGTTGAAACAGAGATTTGAGTCTACAGTTACTTTCCACTGAATTTTGACTTTCTTATCCGTTGATGTTTGGCTTTTGACTGTTAGTATCACAAATTAAATATTAACTGTATTTAGTCCCCTTTAAATAAGATGCCCAGAAACACCAATACAAAACTGTGGCTGCACTCTGCTTCTCATGGTATATAGTTAAGACCATGCAGGAGTAATATTGTTTCTATAATTCTCATTTGTTTTGTAATCTCGATAGTGGTTTGTTTTTTTTTTTAATCTAATTCACAACTTCAAGCTGAAGAATCCTGCAGCTGTCGTTATTATACAAACAAGCTTGTGGAAAAACAGTGCAAGGCTGAACTAGCAGCAAGCATATGGAGTGTTCGTTTTGGAGTGGTAGATGGGAAAGAATGCAAGGCTGCGTTTTCCCTCTGGGATTGTCAAGAAAGGTAGAGCCCTCAGAGAGAGAATCCAAAAGCACAGCAGATCAAAGTGTGTTTGTGACTGGAATGCCCTAGGGTTAGTGCAGTGTGAGGTGTAGCTTGGCAAATCACCATGCTTACAAACAAAAGAGTGTACTATATTCAAATCTTCCTCCAAGCGTTTCAGCATTTCAAAATGACAAATTATTGTTTTTGTTATTTCTGCATTTGGAATTGTTTATGCATTTCAAATGATCTGTAAAGTGAATTGTGTGCACTCAACAAACTTTTTCTTTAAAGTAGGCGGGTTGGAAAAAGCGATGCAGTCACATTAAATGCCAACTATTCTGCTCTTCATTCGGTTAGACAAACAGTAGCCTAAAAAATGGCAGTGGCTTAAATTGATATAATGACAAGGATTCATATAGTATACTGTAGACGGGAAAAGGAATAACGCGGAGTCTTTGAACTAATGTAATGCACTTTGATCTGCTATACATGAAAAATCTAATATACCTGTATTTGTGATGATTCCAAACAGGCTCACAATATGGTAAATGCGGTTTTTTACAACCTGCTGTTTAATTTTAAAGACTGATCTATTTCATCTAGGCAACATTTCTTAAAAATAAGTATAAAAACATGTTTGTTTGTTTCAATTGGACTGCTACTGAAGATTTCACAACAATGTCGCATTGCTAATATGTGTATTGAACAGAAAGATTAATGGAATATATGATGACTTGAGGGGTTTAAATTATTCATTTGATGAAGGCATGCTCTTTTACAAAGAGGGAAAGCTTACTTTTTCTATATTTAAGAAACATCCACATTCTTAAACCTATAGCAATTTCAAAGTTGTATTTTTGCCCCAAGGGAATCGTGTTGGAAGATAAAGATTAAATTATCCAATGTATTAAATATAGGAACTTAGTTGTTCAACTGTGCCATTGAATTAACAGAATTTTGTTAATTCTTTTTTCCGAATCAGTTAATCCGAGTTTTTTTCAGAGATGTCTGTCTGTCTTGAAATTTTCCGAAGTGTGTAATTATTTGGATTGGCTTGTAATAGCTTCATATTTGCTAGGACCAAATTTCACAAGTTGTTTCACTTGAAATCAGTAGATACTAAGCGGAGGGTAAAATGTCATTGGTTGAGGTTATTCACATTGCAGTCACAATTCAGGCCATATAGGCTTAAGCCTCTGACACCCCCAGCTTTTTTTACGTATATAGGTATAGGACATACCCTCACGGAACTTTTAATTTGGTCTTAAGCTAGAAGAAAGCTTCATTAATGGAATGAAAATGTGGTTTGTGGTAATTATTTACTACAGAGTTAATAGCTGTATTAATTTTGAAAAGATTTATGATAATACTTGAAGTTCACTATTAAAATGAGTAGTCAGGGAGACAAAAATTAAGAGCTGTAATCTCAAGAAAAATCTTACTAGGTTCTTGTTTTGCAAAACAGACTGTAGTGTGATCCTCCACACTTGAAACTTGTAGGCACACTTACAAACGTACTTGCCACCTTGAAAAGTCCAACTGCATAGAGTGGTAGGGATAGTGCGGCCTCACTTGGTGCCTTGAGCACTAAATGAATTCTGAAAATGTTGGAAGGAAGGAATGTAGCTTATGAATTCATAATGACCTTAATTAGTATTTCTTCAGTCATGTCATATCAATGATGAAGTGTATTCTATCAGATATTGATAAAAATGTTGTTTGTGAAATTTCTAATTTCACTAATTTCTCCATTCTTAAAACAGAGTAAAACATGATATAGGAATTTAATCTATATCAGAACCACTGCAACTCTGCGGAAGTTTTTATTCTGGCCTCAGGGTTTCCTCATGTCTGTTGGGTGTATCTCACTGTCCTTGTGAGAAGGTAGCCATCAAGAAGATGAAAAGCAGAGACTTGTGGGTTTCCAACTAGCTTTCAAGAACAAAAACTACTTAAAAATTTCCTGATACAGTTTTTGTGGTTTTTGTTGGGTTTTTTGGTGTGTTGTCCATGTCATGTCTGCCCCTGCCCCACACCCAGTGTGTGTGTGTAGTTATAAGATATATATATAATTGATAAGATCCAACCTGAGCCTTCCTTTCTCCAGGTTGAATGGTCCCAGCTCTGTCTCTTCTCATATGAATGATATGAGTTCCTTAATCACCTTTGTGGCTTGTTAGGCTTTTGTCTAGGACAGGGTTAACTTTCAGCAGCTGGTATAGGGCTGTTTTGGATTTCAGATGAGAATAATGTTGATAACGCACTAATCTTTTTAGTTGTTGTTAAGGAGTCAAGGCTTTTTCCTCCTCTCACCACCCCACCAATGAGTAGGCTGGGGGTGCACAAAAAGTTGGGAGGAGACACAGCTGGCACAGCTGATCCCAACTGAGCGAAGCGATATTCCATACCATATGACATCATGCTCAGCATATAAAACTTGGTGAAGGAGGAAGAAAGGGGGGACTTTCAGAGCGAAGTTTTTTTTCTCCACAAGTAACTGTTACGCGTGACGGAGCCCAGCTTTCCTGGAGATGGCTGAACACCTGCCTGCCAATGGGAAGCAGTGAATGAATTCCTTGTTTTGCTTAGCTTGTGTGCATGGCTTTTGCTTCACTTATTGAATTGTCTTCATCTCAACCCATGTGAGTTTTCTCACTTTTACTCTTCCGATTCTTTGCCCCATGCCACTGGGGGCAAGCGAGTGACATAGCTCTTCACCGGACTTGCTTTAGTATGTCCCTTGCTGTCTCAGAACTAGACCCAGCATTCCAGATGTGGCCTCACCACTGCTGAGCAGAGGGGAAAGTTCACTTGACCCACCTGCAACAATCCCAATGCAGCCCAGGATTCTATGGGCCTCTACTGCATGTTGCTGGCTCATGTTCAGCTTGGTGTCTGCCGGAATTTCCAGATCCTTCTCTTTGGAGGAGGATCCTGTAGGTCAGTTGTTCAGCATAAGTAGCAAGATCCTGCAGTAGTGACACCTGTTTGTGAGGAAAACATTGTGTGGGTTTGGTACTGCAGATGAATTTGCCTCAGTCCAACTCATAAAAACTAAGGAGCAGTCATTCCACATAATATGTTTATATACCAAAGTCATAATTTACCAGTGATGACACCAATGATTAAATTGTCTGATCCCATGTCCTGTTCTTATTGCAGCTATGTTGTTTATGATCTGTACTCTAAAAACCCTATCTCTTTCTCAATATATACATATATGTCTTTTTTTTAGCCCAGATTGTTTTAATGATCCAGTTTTAGATCACAATTTCACAAAGACACTTGAATTGTTGTAACAGAGAAAACTAACTTGTGGCAAGACACCAGACAACTGTGGAGCAGGAAAGTGAGAAATGATATCATAAAAGCTAATCCTGAGTCTATCCTTTCATCATTTTTCCACATCATTTAAGTTATGCAATGGCACATTGGTCATTCAGTTTCATCATTCCTTGCATAGTAGTAAAAAGAGATTGCTGGCACTTGTCCTATAGATGCTGGGGACTCTTGGAGAGCTGTTCTTTTAAACTGTGACATCTAAGGTATCCTTTGTGAAAGACCACCAGAACCACACGATGTTGTAACAGTTCATTTTTGAGACTGGATGATTTTCTTAATAGATTTACTTGGGCCCTCTGAGAGCCTTCTTATATGTCCAGTAGTGAAAATGTACGCCTTTTAATGCAAATTTGTTATGGTCAGTCCTACTTGTGCACATCTGGAAAGGAAAAATAATTCTTGCTTCTTTTGGCATGCACTTTGGGATGCATAGTGACAGGTAGGAAAAGAAAAGTTTAAGCACACACAAACCCAAACTTTAATCTTTGTGTTGCTGAGAATTACTGCTTTGACAAAATTGAGGGAAATTAATTTGATGCTGGTGATAAGAATTAGGAGCACCTCAAAATGATTGCAAATGTTTGGTTCCCTCAGTGATACCTGAGGCCAGTAAAGTCTGAGTCGCAGTTTTCATATTGTTGTATGGATTCATGCTTGGTAACTATTATGGGTTACAGCTGGGGTATCTACCACCATATGTGATTTCACTGCAACGTTGTTAAGGGCTGAGAGAGGGGAAGACCAGTGGAGTTGCCAGGGTTTTATAAGACTTTCTTCGTATAAAGTCTGGCCTAGCCTAGCAGCAATAACTCAGTAGTGGGTTTGGCTTATCATCAGGGCAAGCATCCCGGCACATTTAGATGTACAGAGTACCACCTTTTCTGTGGAATCTTGAATATAGCAACCCACTAGCCAGTCTTCTGCTCCATTTGAGACAATTCGGCATACTTAAGAGGGACCCCGTCGTGCCAGCAATCTGCTGTTTTGTTATGAGCAAAACTGTTAGCTGCTTTAGCTTTAAGTCTTTCTTCTAATATTTTCCTTGATTAGAGTGAGCACGGTTCTTATACCAAAGATCCTCGTGCTTCAGGCTGCAGACAACTTGTTGTCCATATGCATCTGGCAAGTTGCACAATCCTGGCTCAATCACTTTGCTGCCTACTGCTTCTACAGATGTCTAGTGCTTTCGCTGCAAAAAGGCGTCTCGATGTCTGTAATAACAGTTGGAAACGAGGGAGAGCTGCCAGGCTGCTTGCCTTTACTCTTAGCCACCGATGTTGTACCAAGCAGAAATGGAAGTGGAAGCCACCAACAGAACACCTAGTAATAGCTGAATAATTCCACAAATTCTCTTTTAAAGTAATATTGTAGACACTGGGGAAAGGTGTCAGAAAATTGATTTAACATTCATTTTGGCCCTACTACGGGAGGAGGGACCTCTAGAGGTCCCTTGGTCATTCTGTGACTTGTGACAGCAGCCCTTTATTACCCAGAAATTAATAGCTGATTACTGATACAGCGTTCTTCCACCTAAAAAAATCCCAGTGCTCAATGAATACATATTTAATGAAATAAACCATACTCTGTCTCTTTGGCACTAGAAATTTTTTTTTAAATGTTCTAAGTTTAAATTGAAATGTTTCACAGGTTTATGCTAAGGTTCCTGGCAGGTAATATGGCAAAGTAGCAATAGTAATTTTATTTTATTTTATTTTTTAGAATTTCTATTTTCCCAACTTTTGGAGATGATCATATTCAGAAAGCCACCGCCCTGAACAAAAATAGTCATATTTTGACTGAAGAGAGATTACCAGCTGAGAACACATAGCGTTTTGACAGAACCAGATCAAAATGCTTTGAATTTTGGAAATGATTTTTCTCCTGCTATTGAGTACTCTGATAAAAGAGGAACAGTTGTCATTTTGAAAGCAGTGTTCTGTACATAGTGAGGATTTCCAATTAGCACATTTTAAGACTTGTATGAGACGATGCTTAAAAATGGGACATTACAAAATGAAATTATGTCATGGCACTTTCTAATAGAGTTCTGAGAAAAGTCATTGCATAGCAGTGCATTTCATGTGCTTGTCTTAAGGCGCTGATTCTTGTTTTCCCATTCTAATTACAGCAAACCTTTCACAATTATTTAAGAATTGCATGTAAAGAGTATTGTAGGTCATATAATGGGCATATTGTGTGCTGTACGACATGTATGTGGCAAAATTTGTTTGAAATATAAACATGGAAGAGTAGCTAGAAAATAAATATTCAGCACTCGCTATTCTAAATGGTAATTGCACCAGCCAGGCATATGTCTGAGGGTAAAGAGTCAGAGTCTGACCAAAGTGGTGGCAGATGGACAAAGGCAAAAAGTTAAGGATGTGCCAGAGAATAAATTAGTTACACAATGACAAATCTGTAGCTGCTTGCAAGCTGACTGGGTACAGGTCATGAACAAGCTTACCATAGACAGCCCCTGCAAATAGATCTGGACCTGCCTTGTTCAATGCCCTAAGAAGTAACAGGAGACCCTGATGGGGAAACGCTGTGCTTTAGCCTCTAGGTAACATTAGGAGGGATCACAGAGGACCTAATTATGCAGCCCGTTCTCACATTGCTGTGTACTTGTTAGGGCAGATCTCTTGGACTTCAGTGGGATTATTTTTGTGAGTACTCTTCCAAATAGTGATTTCAGTGATTCATTAAAGTGTCCAGGCATAAAACTGTTTTCTATTATAAATGGTATTTCTCAGCTGAGGAAAAGCATTATAATTCATTCTAAAAGCAGTATGGATGGTAAGTGTAAATGAGATTTTGTAACTAGTTGTCACTCTTTTGCACACTAAGTTTAATTATCAGAAAAAGAAATATCATTTACAATATTTACACCAAAGGTTAAAGACATGAAGTACTTTATTATGCAAACAATGACACTTTAACAACAGGATGCATCCTGAAGAGAACAGTTTTTTACCTTTAGTTTTAGTTGCTGGTCTCCGACAAGTCACCTTTAAGCAGATAGTATTAGATGGTTAATGTACACATTAATGTACACAAAGCTAGCTTTTACTTCCAGATTAGATCTTTAAAAACCATTCTAAATTTATGAATGCAGCTTACAAATTACATTCTACACTAGGAGAAGTAAGAAATGCCTTTTCATCTTAAACATACTTTTCCAATACATGATATTTAGCAAAACCAAATGACTAGTATAAACACAGCTTGGACTGCAAGTCTGACATAAAACCATATGGCACTGTCAAGTTAAAAAATACCTTTGCCTTAATGGTGCCTTGTTTTTCTGTTTGGTTTCTTTAATAGCAGAAATACATAATGGAACAGTCTTTCCTAAGAGATCATTGGCTTCATGCTGTCCTTTTTATGTGTTTTTGAGAGCTGGTTTTGGCTGGGCTGGGCATGACAGTGGCTTTGTACCCTATCAATTCACCAGGTCTTCTGTTTGCAATATAGTGGCTTAGGCTGCCTTGTTTGTGTTGAAGCACAGGGCGCTCTCCTGGAAGTCCTGTTAGGATGCTGAGCTGGAGCAGAATAAAATCCACTGAGGAGCAAGTGTTGTGTGTAATCTTTGCCCCAGAAAAGGCACCTCAGGAGCGTGTGAGCACAGACTCCTGTATGCCTGTTGTGTCGAGATTCATTGTGAGCAGCAGTGACTTGCTAAGAAAGTTTGTAATGTAAATAAGACACAGTCTATCAACCTGAAGATCATGAGCTAAAACCAGAGCAGAGTGGAATTGTTACAGAAATTGTGGTTTAGTTATTCAAAACAAGCCAGTCTTATATTTGTGTGGCACAGTGTTCTCTCTCATATACGTACTTTAACAGGCTGAGGCTGAGGAAATTCCACTCTGTCTCTTATGGATGCTGTGAATACTTGAACTTTTAAGACTTGGGTTGTCTTGATCACTATTTGGGAATTAAGTGAAACACATCTGTTTGTGTTTTCATAATGTTCTTTGGCAAGTTACATGCCTAAACCCACAGGAGTTTGAGAAGTAACCCAGCCCTGCCTTGTTTATTTGGGATGTTTTCTTTTTATCTTCTCTGATGTTTGCTGTTCTGTTTTGAATCCGAATACAAAGAAAGAGCTTCTGTCTTTAGTAGTCTTTGACTTTGATCCTGCTGTTGTTTCCCTGTGAAAGAAGGAAGGAGTCTGAACCCACGGGTGTGCTTGTGGAATCGGAGCAATCAGTCAGGATTCCAGATCTTTGCATTAGAAATTTGCTCCCTTTTTCTCCCACTGTTTGTGTGCTTTGCTCCTAGCATTTTGGGATCCTAATATTAGCTCTGAAGCCTTGGTGTTCAAATGTTGCATGAATCATAGCCTGAAGTTAAAAAGCAAATACAAAGAAATACTAATGGACTCTTCCAGTTATCTTTCTTTAATTCTGGAAATCTTCTGGGCCATGAAGTGGGTGTCATCTCTCTCTGGCCACTGTTGTTTTTTCTCATATAGGAAGAAACTAGAAAAGTGTGGGGACATTTTCCCTGTGGTAGCAATGATAAGATGCAATTTAGAATTCCAAACTAGCAGAAGATCTCTTGCCAGTGTCTCTCTTTTGCTCGGTCTCACTACTGGAATAGGTTACTAACTAGTTTTTTTTGTGTGTGTGTTCTTGTGTTTATGTTGCAAAAGAAAATACTGCAAAAGGATATGTAATGTAATTTTTGACAGGTTCTAAAAAAACCCAGCAAGGCATTACTCTAGGGATGAGTTGTCTGTTGTGTCTGCATATGCTTAGGGCTGTGGTGGTTTCACAGTAGGCCAAGCTCATTATACAGGCAGCTCTATGCATATTTCTGTCCACACCTGACAGTTTGCTCATTTTTCAAACCTGTTGAACCATCTTTCTCAGTGCCAGGAGATCTTTCTGTCTTTAATCTTTTTTCTTCCTTTTTGTCTCCCTTGGCAATCTGTGATTTCTCTGGACCATTGTTTCCCCTTTTACCAAGAGTTGAGTTGTTTGTTCCTCGTTTTCTCCTTCTCGTGCCAGTACTACTCCTTCATTTTTCTCTTGCCAGAAATTCCAAGAGCAATCTCACCCCTTCCCCAGTCTTTTCTGTTGATTGCTACCCTGCCCCCATGTTCTGTTTTGTTTCTAGGTCCTTTTGTATCTTATTTTAGTTCAAGAAGCCCCAAAGAGTTTCTGAGGTGCTGGGACTGACTGAATGAGAGCCAAGAGCATGCAAGTGTTGTTACAGCCAGAGTAGGGCCTTGAGAAAGAACTGTGTGTTTGTAACATTCATTAGCAGTAATATTTCCTGTGTGTATAGTTACTTTGATCTGGGAATCCAAAGTGCTTTACAAATATTAATACAGCCATGTAACACTTCTTTGGGGCAGGAGATAACATGTGTCCTCCTGACTTTCTTGATTGTGTAATTTGATTTTCTTAACTCATTATGACGTATGAAATTGAAGGCTACATGTGATTGCTGGGAGCAGATGAGATGAGTTTATCTTTCTGCTCTGAGAAGTTTGACTAGAATAAATAGTTGGGTAGATTTGAAATAAACTACTAAGAGACATTCAAACAGAATTTCAATCTGTTACAGACTGAGATGGGAACCCCTTCACCTATTCTATGCAAAATTTATATAGGAAGTAATAAAATGCAATTTTTAAATAGCTTTATTTATATAGCTATATTCTTGATTAATTTTGCTGCAAATGTTCTTACTCCATAATTAATGTCTTTTCCAGTTTAGTTTAATCTATTTTTTCAAAGTGAATTAAGTTAAATTAACCAGGAAGCAACCTCATAATTATAGAATAACATTCTTGAACAATTACAGGTACAGATCAGACTTGTGTCACATCTGAGCAGCCAGGAGTAGACCAAGCCTTATATTTATTTCTGCTTTTTGTCTGGAATTCCTTACAAAGAAATAAAAGCATATCTGCTCTGTGTAACACATTAGAAAGTGAGCTAATGCTTCTGAAAAGCTGTTAACATACTGGGCGTTCAAAGCACCAGTTGTGTACTTCTGTGGAGGCATCTCTGGGATTTACGGATGTTTACAGAGGTTTCACTGCCCATGATTCTGTCCAGGTGCTCACTAAAACCCCAAAGCCCTCAAATTCTATCCCAGCAAAATTTGCTGATGGAAAAGGAGGACACACATGGGGTGACTTGGACATATAATACTCTACTTGCTGTACAAAATGAATTAATTACAATTTATGAAAGGGCGGGGGAGGGGAGAAGTAAAAACACTCTCTAAAGTATGTGTGTACCTCGAAGGCAAAGTATGAGAAAGTGATGATTGGAGAGATTTTTATTATGAAGAAAACTCTATCAAATAGGCTTTTGTGCTAAATCTGTCTCAAGAGGATGTGTTGTATTTGTGATATATACTGAAAAGATAAATTGAAACCTGGCAAGGTTTAGGTGTCAGACCCTATAAATGATCCTAAAGTAAAATTGTGCAATATAACTCTTCACAGAGTGCACAAGTAGCACTAAAACTTGTAAATTCTTGCTAATTCATGGTGATATCCTTCATTTATTGCAGTAATGAAAATCATTTGCTATCTGTGCTGGATTAATAAAATAAAATAAAAAAGATTAAAAAGCATAAAATGATACCATTAGGAATAACTTTTTTGGTATTCATGTTGTTTTCTTTCATATATTTTAAACTTGCTTTATAACTTCAAACTAATAAAACAGCCTCTTTCAAAGAGGTGGACCAACAATGGAAAAATGTCTCTGCTAAACTTCATTCTTTGAGTGTAATTTTCTTACTGCCAGATAATTGCATTTCTGGCTGGAGTTCTGAGCACCAGTCATGTCTCTTGCCCAGTCAAGTCAATGACAGGTGTGTGGTCTATCTGATTTTGTAAGGATACACAGTGCTGACATGTCCTATTTAGAAGATGTGAACTCAGGTGTGTCTAAAGTAGGGCCTGGTTCTAGCACACGCAATATTTATTCTTTATATGTCAACCTCTTATTAGTCAGTGTGAAATATTTATATGTGTCAGTCTAGATTCATGTGGTGACTTTTTTTTAAAAACCGGTTTGTACAATAAAACTAGATGAAAACAAAGTTTGTTTGAATGTTACTAAGGAGCACAACATTATTGAAGAGCTTTTTTTTTTTTTTTAAGACATCACAGTGTAGTATTTTGAGTATTCAGACCTTTCTCTCTAGATTGAAGGGATATGGATTTGATGGGTGGACTGTTTGGTGGATGAGGAATTGGTTGGATGGTCACATCCAGAGGGTAGTAGGCAATGGCTCCATGTCCAGATGGAAACTGGTGCTGAGTGGTATACCTCAGGGGTCCATACTGGGTCCAGTACTGTTCAACATCTTCACCAATGATACAGTGGGAGCAAGTATACCCTCAGCAAGTTTGTGGATGACACTAAGCTGAGTATATACTCAGTTATATATATATATATATAAGCAGTTGAGGGACCTGAACAAGCTTAAGGAGTGGGCCCATGTGAACCTCATGATGTTCAACAAGGCCAAATGTGCAGGGTCCTGCACCTGGATTGGGGCAATCTCCTATATCAGTACTGGCTGGTGGATGAGGGGGTTGAGAGCAGCCCTGAGGAGAAGGATTTGTGTATACTGGGTGGATGAAAAGCTGGGCATGAGCCAGGAATGTGCGCTCACAGCCCAAAAAAACCAACCCTATCCTGGGCTGCATTAAAAGAATTAAATTAATGAAAATATTAATGCTAATTTAGTATATACTGTTGGAAATATAGTTATATGAACAGATAGTGATTCAAGCTGAAATTGTTCTGCATCTTTTTCATCTTCTCTTGTCAAGTGCTGGAGGGTGTTAGGGTAGTCTTGCCAAACATTGTCCTTAGGCAAGGCAAGTATGGAGTTACAGGAAAATAATACCTATTGTTTAGAGTTTGATTTTTATGGGTGTTATTTTATGACTATGTATCAACAAGAAAATGAGGAGAGTGAAGAGCACCTTTATCCTAAACTAACCCCAGAAAGATCTAGTACCCTTGGTTTCCTCTTGGCTGTAGAAACTTGCTGTTATCTTTCATTTAGTTGTTAAACTGGATGGAGCGGGTAGACCCCTTGTGGTATGTGACTTTTCACTGTTGATGCTGGGCAACAGTACTGAGCAAGGTAACATCATTCTGCTGACCAGTTTTGGCCTCCATTTTAACTTAATTTTATTTCCTGGGCCACATCTCTTTCTCGTATCACATGCCACTCAGACCTCTGAGTTGTGGTTGTTTTATTTTTCAGATGTGATTAGGGACTCTGATAGGTAGCCTGTCTGGAAAAATATGGTCACGTTCCCTGCATGTCCTCCTCAGTTCTATGGAGGAGTTGGCATGCAAATCTTTGGGAAGAACACCATCCAGGTCCTCTCTGTCATATTCTCAGACTTCTCTGGTTTTCATCTTTGCCCAGACATTTTGGTTGTCAGATATGAGATCTCTTTCATCATTTCCCTTATGTATCCAGCTTTTCTTGCACTTGTGTTGGAGCCTGCCAGGTCCTAGGGTCCGTTAACCTCCGGATCTTCACCCCATCCTGGTTGTTTGTTGTGTCTTCTTTGTTCAGTTGCTCCCCTTTTCCCCCTAGTACTACATGGTTGTCCTCTCATCCTATCTTCTTAGTTAGGAGGGTATTATTTAGAGAATTAAGTAACATCAATGTATATTGAATATACACTAGGACACCGTCTTAAATTTGCACTGGACAGTCTTAATTTGACACTTAGTAAATAACAAGTGCATTTTTTAATAGCTTGCATTTGTAATTTCAACATTTTTTCAGATCAATGGAGAACCCATGAGCTTAAGGAGGAAAACACTGAACACTGAATGAAAAACCCTTTGTGTAAAGCCAGGTTTTCCTGCTGTGATTAGGCCAAAACAATTGATCTCGGAGTTTCAGAGTTTCTGAAGTGTTTTATAGGCTCTATTTTGTATAGTCTGAACCAGCCAAAACTAATTTGCTATATCTTCCTGTTAGGAGTGTTTTACTATCACTCTGCCAAATCCAGCACCAAAGTTTTCTTTATTTTATTTATTATTTTCTCACAGTTGTAAATAAATGGAATTGGTCCAGGTTCATTGGGATGTCTGGGGGCCTTTGGCAAAGCTACCTGTACTCCTTGATGTGGAAAGAAAGACCATACTAATTGTTTATAAAATACAATAAAGGAGGAAAAAAGGTCACTTGTGGAGGCAGGAAAATAGTGCAAAGAGGTTGGTAGAGATTAAAAAGAAACTGGGAAAAACCAGAAGATTTTCACTCGATGAAACTGCAGCAATCACATCAGAGATGTCTCTATATAGAGGCATCTCTATATAGTCAGTCTCTATATAGAGGCAAGAAGCTAGAAAGCAGCTATGGGGAAAATGATTGATAAGGGACATAGAATTAGATGTAACCTGGCATGAAAGTGAAATTTTGGGAATCATATACAGACAAATTGTAGTGGTTTTTTTTTTTCTGTGCCACCAAGCCATACGTATCCACAGTATTCCTTGGTTTATGACATATAATTGTGGAAAGAAAGCTCAAGAGTGTTTGAGGGTATGTGGAGAAAGAGGGGAAGCACAGTTACAAATACAAGGGAGGAACTTTTAAAAAGGATAAAGCAAAAATATGAAGAACAGCACTTGGATTAAAATTATATCTGGCTATAAGGAAAAGTTTAAAGAATCTGTTTTAGGATATAGAACTGTCCCTAGTGGAAAACATCAGTATGAAGTTATTTGGATATATAAACTGCTTTTTGAAGTGTATGTTAAAGGTGTCACAAATATCCTCTCTCAGCAGTTCTTCCACTTTCTGCCTTGCTGTATCCCATCCCTGTTTGCATTTTTGTGTGTAAGATTACTATGTGTCAGATTGATTCTGTAGATAAATAACCAAAAAAAAGCTGTCTTCATTGCTGGATAAGATTATATGTGGGAGGGCAAAAAACAGAGAGAGATAATACTTATATAGAACCTCTGATTCAGTCCCTAGGAAAATGAAGGCAAGGTTTAAGACAAGATCATTGTCAAAGAACTAAAATATTGCCCTAGGTGCTGCTCTTCAATATTTTATGAGTGACTTAGCATTGTTTTCAGCTGAGATCATCTTATTTGTATGGATCTAAAATATATTAACCCTTTTGCTTCCTAGAAGAAAAAAACCAAAGTATAGCCCACGTAGCTCACAGGCATTGTTGTTCCACGGAAAAGCATAAACTCAACCTGCAATAGAGGAAGAAATTGTGTGATGTTCTTGCAGATAACAGAAACAGTGCCTTTCAGATACTTTGAATTGTTGTATCATTTACATTTTGTTTCTTTGTGATGCCTTTCATAACTTTCATAAAATATACCACACTTGATGCTATTGAGAAGAAATAAAATTTATGTAAGATGAAAAGAAGTGCTTTACTGCCACTGTGCAGCTTTTAGCCTTGACTTGTTATGAAGCTAAGAGACAATTTAACATTCGGGATGGGGAGAGAAAGGAGATTACCTAAGGGATACTGTTGTTGAGGAGAGTGTAATTTTACTGTCAGATATGCTTGGACTTACTTTTGTCAGAGTAATTTGCAGTAATCTATGGGTTATTTGTGCTCTGATTTTCTCAAAAGTACTGTGATGTGTTTCTTGAGACCTATTGTACAGTTTGAGTTAACGTGTGTCTTAGACTGTACCTGCCGTACGAGTTCTGTAGCCTCCCTTACCAGGCACAGCAGGTCACACTGACATTTGTGGACTTGTTGGGACCACTTGCAAAGCAGGCTGCTGCTCTTAATTCTGATGGGAATGAGAGCCCACAGTGCTGCCTGCTCTTCTGCATGGGTAACAGCACTGTCAGCCTGGGTTGCAGTTTCTCTTGTTTAGAGAGGTATAGAATTGTACTTGTTGCTTTCAATATTGTGTTTGGTTTTTTCTTTTCTTTTTTTTTTTTTTTTTCCCCATCACATGATTAATTATGTCTATAGATTTATTTCAGGTAGACTAATAAACTATCTATATGCATATGTAAGTCATGAGAATGAGTGTGATGGCTACGTATCTGTGTAGTACAAAATACATGTATAAATTTTAATATCACTCTAATTTTAAATTAGGAAAAGGTCATTGCCCTCTCTCCCCTGTCTCCCACTCCCTTGGAATCTATGCTTTGTAGCTTAATCAGTCTGTCACTTAAATAAGGATAACATTTAAATTATTGTGGTTGTATTAAAACCCATTCATTTGTATGTTTTATATGTTTTGTAGCCATATTTTTAAACATCTATTGCAAATATGTTTTACAATTCCAGTAGAAATTACTTTTTGTGTTTCTGTAATGATCCCCTTGAGGTTATTTTTGCATAAATCCTTTCTTTTATTTTCAGATACAGATCTGTTTAACAGTAGAGAAAAGGCATTTGTAGCAAAAAATGTAAATTAATTAAATCCTCCATGGCACCTAATTTCTGAAATATGTTGATCATAGGCACTCCTTTTTTTTCTTTTTAAGAAGTAGTAATTTGTATATTTTATTATAATTATAATTTTTTTTTAATAACAGAAATACGCAGCTGCTATCAGTTCTTTCATAGTGTTCATTGTAGATATCTGAAGAGGAATATTTTCTATATAGCTTATCAATTTATCATGGACAATTTTCTGTTAAACATAATAATGAATTCCTTGAGTACTTATACCTCAGAGGAGCTCGTATAGACATTTGTTGCAATTTCTATTAAATTTTAGTGTTTCCACTTTTATGTATTTCATTTGACTTACTGCATAATTCTCTGCTTTACTTTTTAATCTGTGTTGAGATATCACAGGAAGTTCTGCTAAACTTTGGTAAAAAATTGATTCTTGGAATTTGTGATCTTCATTTTACATTGTACTAATTTGTGAAAAGGTACAAAATTTCATGGTGCCTTATGATAACTTTTATTTGCGTACATTTTAATCTGTATTCCATAATTTCATGCATTTTTGTTATGGAACATTTTACCAATAAATGCTGCATTGCAGTAAGTTTGCCAGTCGATATTTCTGACTTAAAGGCTTCAGATAATGTTGAACGGAGCTGATACTAGTTTTTACTTTAAAATATTGGAAATATTAGTGTTTTGAAGCTTTTTAAGTTACACATAGAGTCTTAAAACTAGGATAAAGTGGCATTCTTCTGACCACTTTACTTCTGTAGAGTTGCATGTCACCATAATGTTATGGTATCATTCCCAGTTTGGAGCAGAAATCTGAATTGCACTTCACTCATTCCCTGGTTGAATGTTAGCCACTCTTGAAGTTTAAGGAGTTGATATAATTTAGCATCTAAGTTAGATTGTTATAGTTAAGAGGAATGCTGTTCTCAGTGTTCCTATTAGTATATGCCAGAATTAATTTATTTAGAGAGAGGTTTTAATGGAGAATTTTTATCTACTTTGGTAAGAAATTACTTGGGTTAATATTTATGTTGGTTGGCTTTAAAATATCATAAGCAGTAGTTGTTTAAACTAGTTTCAGTGTCTGAGAATTTCTACATGTTTAATTCTGGATCCTACTACTCACTGAATTATAATTTTTTTTTTGAATTGTCATGTGTCTCTTTGGCCTGGACATAATGATTTTAGGATTTGTTTTTCATAAGTAGAGAGGTATTCTTGTGGAATATAAGTTGAAACCTCCTCTCTCACTTCTTTTGGTCAATAATTACTTCATTGCAAGCTATCACTAAGTACATTATTCAAGGTAAATTGAATATTCCTCAGAAGGAAGGTAACCTGTGGCAAACTTTGTAAAATCCTTTTACAGGATCCAGTTTTTTTTTTTTTTTCTCTAAACTATTTATTAAAGGTGTAATGTGAAAACAAGAAACAAAATACTTACCTGAAGTTTAGATACCTCTCTTGAAATAAACATTTATCTTAACAAAAGTTAAGATAAACATTTATCTTAACAAAAAACATTTATCTTAACAAAAGTACATTCCTATTTTAGAATGTAACCTGCTTCATCCAATGCACCCACTGGCCTCCTGGATATAGCTAATAGAGATGAGCCCAGAGAATCAGTGCAGACCCGAAGGGCCCTACAAAGGCCCAATCAGTAAAGCACAGAAATGCCATTAAACATTAAGCAATAGTAAAATACCTTCACAAAAAGCCCCTCGTTTCATCTGTATAGTTTTTGGAAACATTGAAAATACTACCAGAAGATGAGTCTGAGAATGTTCCACTCTACACTACATCTGTAATCTCATAAAGCCATATTTAGGAAAGTTTGTGCTGGGATGAACCATTTTAATTCTTCTGTGCTCAAATGAAAATTGTGTGTTGCTCTAAACTGTGAAAGATAACTTCTGAAGATTTTCCACACATACAATGTTCTAAGCACTTACTTTGTATTAGATTTGATTTTTTACCTCTTATTACTTGCTACTATTCTTTATAGTCCATTTTTCTAATTGATTAAAATATCATGGATTTGATGTACTTTTGCAGTTTAATTCATTCCTAGGATGGCATTTACAGCACACACGTTTTCTGAGAAACATTACTTTCCTTTAAATATTGGTGTGCTTGAAAGGAGAAAAGCTGGAAAATGGAAGGCAGATGTCCACTGTGATGTATTGCTGGCCTGGTACCAAAAGATGCTGAGTGTCTCGTGTCAAGGCATTGTATCCATCACAGAATCAGTCCCCAAGCTGATCGTAGGGAGACAATACATCACTTTCATGTGAAGATTGAACTGCTTCTGGTGGTATGGGATAGAATGTTTTTCTGATATGTTATTGAAACACTGTATTCTGCTGTGCGGTGTTTTGAAAATACTGTACATCTGCACGCACCATTTAGATTTGTGCATGTGAACTTGTATACAGTTTAAACACATGTAGTATTCCATTTTCTGGTAAAGTTACCAGAGGAGTAAAAGAAAAATTTGCTGGACCTATTCTTCACTTAGCTTTTTATTTTTAACAAATGAAAAATACGTAGAGCAGTTGTCATTTGTTAAAGTGTAGCAGAAAGAGCGAAACAGGCCAGTGGATGCTTCATCAAGAACGCTCATTCAGAATGATGAATGTGGCTAAACACACATTTGTTCGTAAAACTTGCAGAGTGGATGAGCATCATTAAGCATGAGGAATAGGTGCAGCACGCTGAGAAGAGAGTGGAGCAAACAGATGTTGTGAATTTTCGCAGACATCCTTCATCCACCAGTCCATCATTAATATGGTTGAAGGTGATCCTTTCTTTTTATTTAATAAGCACAAACAAAGTGGGTGTACTATAATACTGCTGAACACACTTTTTGCAGAGGGAGTAGGGTTTAGTAGAGGACTCCTAAAATGCAAATAGATTTACTGTTTATGCATGGTGATAACATGTTAACCTAGTGTGCTGGCGCATATGGTTTGACATGGCTACTTTCTTCTCTGCGTGCCTTTCCTTGATAACTTTCCCAATATAAAGGTCTGAACGTGCAAAGAACATCCTGAAAATCCATTTGATCTGTGAAATTAACCTTTTTGATTAAGTGCTATTGCTAATTTGTTGCTTCTCTGTTTGTGTTAAGAAAATTCCCCTATATATTTTCATATTTCCAGGAATTTCTTAAATTTTCTTTATTGGAAGTTAATTGCAATGTATATCTCTGCATCAGTTTTTAAATATGGATGTCCAAAAGGTTTGGAGGGGAGTGCATTTTATCTTCACGATGCTCTTTTAAAGTTCTTCTCACCTCTTTTGTGTTTCCTTCTGTAATGGTGTACGTTGAAGTATCTTGCAAGTCTACTTTCAGGTACCTAACAATCTTTTTTGCATGATGGAGAGCTGCTTTTGTGGTGGTTGTCTACCTCTATATACCGGTTATTCTTAAGTTATCAAAGTTTTGGTCTTTTATGTACTAGTTAATGTAAATTATTAGTCATATATGTAAAAATGAGTACAGCCTTCCACAGAAATAGATGTGCTTAAAGGTTTTCCCATGTATTCACACAAGGTAAGCATCCCCTCTATTCCTTAACTTCTTGGGAATTTTCCTATATGTGCTTAGCTTTGCACAACATGTGTGTTCAAACTATTCACGTGTGAATTTATGCAAGTGCAAAAGTGAAGCTTAAGTGATGACAGCTTAAGTGAAATCTGCAGGAAGATGACCTTGAAACTAGGTAAGACAAGAGCAGAAATAGGGGAAAACCATGATTTTCAAGTACCATAACCCTGAGAGGTGATGCAGTGATCAGTCATGTATTTCTCTGTGTAAAGGCATACTTCCCTTCTATGGACGTGTCCCAGAATGGAAATAATCCTCTTTAATGTAAATTAATAGTACGTCAAGCAAGCCTAATTATCTCTCCACAGAGTAGAAGGAGAGGGGGAGAAAAACAATAACTTGATAGTGCCACTTACTCTAATTTGTTCATCTGCATGTTTTGTAATATTAATTATAATTTTCTTTGTTAAATTTTTGATGGCTTTTGAAGTGTTAGTGAAGAAGTTGCATAGAAATATTATTATGGAATGTTATGCCAACCATGTTAAATTCCTCTCATTAGGGTGAAAATGAACAATCTTTCATATCTTTTCTGAGGTTAATTCAAATAGGTGGTTTGTACCAGAGGCAAGGTCTTTAGCAAGAAATCCCATGAGTCCTTTTTGGTTCTGCAGAATTTTGAATGTTGTAATCATAGAACTTCACTTTCATTTCTCCTCCTCCCCCTCTTCCCCTTGTTTTTATTTTGCAAAATTTGTCTTTTGCAAGGTACACAGGGTTTGATCATTATACTTTTTTCATTGTTTAGTTATGAAACAACTATCATAGATTCTTCTTAGCCTGAAGATCTTTATCATTAGAGGGATCATCTGGTGTCCTTGTTAATATTATACCTTTCTGTGTTTTGATTTCAAGTAACTATTATTGCTTAATTGGATTGCTGGACTATGCCAGTTGTTGTGCTAATTGCTTTCTTAAAAAGACTTTCACTGCAGTTGTCACTGTGCACGTGGCCACTTCTGTAAACGTATTTTTGGTCTCCTGGCTGTGAGGGACATACAAACTGATCTTTTATATCTGGAGAGAAGGGATGTTTGTACGCCTGGGGGCTGGTGGATATTCTTCTTGAATACCAGCCTGTGTCAGTGGCTTCAGTAAAGTATCGTGGGTTTTGAATTATGACCTATTTCTAAAAGTTTGCTTTAATAGGCAAAAACCTTTGACAACTTGAGAACATAGGGTGGCTGTTATAGGCTGTGCCTGAATGTGAACTCAGGGCTAGAGAAAGAGCCCAACAGGATAAGTAGAGGCAGTAATGATATACTGAATATATATTATTCACTGACAGTGGTAATATGCAAGATTATTTTTATTCTGTGCACAATTTTAGGAGACTTAAGAAGGGCTTTGAGGTTAAAAGTCAGGAGGCAAGAATTAATTCACAATGGCATAGGTATTCTTGCTCTCTCTTGAACTAAATGACTTGAAGGGACTGAATTGCAGTGGCTCAGGCTGATATGCATTTATTTTAAGTAGGTTTATAATAGCATTGGGCAAATTGACAGAATTTTTGTTCTACTATTTTGCAAATTGTTTATCCTGTCATTCATGGGTGAGTCTCCGATTGTGGGGGCCAGCTCTGCTTAGGCTTTCCTATGATTCCTCTGCTTTTAAATGTTAATACTCTAAATGGAATTTAAAGTCAAATATATTTCTTGTAGATAGGTAAATACGTCTGGATCTTATTTTCACAAGGTCTCTTCCTCTGAAAACATACATCCATACAAATTCAGTACTAAATATATAAATGTATGAGTATATTTTTATACATTTTTTTTTAAGACAGAACATATTCTTTGTGTTTTCTGGCCTCTTGTGTTTTTCCACACAAGAGCATCTTATGAGCCACCTCATCTTTACCTCTTCATGTTTCCTTTTGAAATTTTTCTGATACAAGGTGCATCCGTGATTTGACAGTGGCCTATCATTGTGGTGGTGTGTAATTTACTTGTGCTCTCCCATCTTCCTTTGCTCATTATTTTTCTCCTGTTTCACAGCTCCACTTTGTAGGCTTTTTATTGCACATGATATATTTCTGTTTGTTCCGAGTCTGTAAATTAATAAGCAGTAATCTGATGAATGTTCTCCTTTATGCAGTTCTTACCATTTCCATTGAACGTAGGACACTTCAGTTGTTTCATTCTTATTATAGTTGAGTAGTTGAGGCTGAATGCTGAACGGTGGCCCAGAGCAGAAACAGACTCATGTCAAAAACAATCTAAAAAAAAAAAAAGGGATTTTTAGTTGACTTCTTTTCTTGTTGCTGCTTAGGGTTAGTGTGCAGGTATGGAGGACCAGCTGAAGATGAATATTGGGCCTGCAAGTCTTTCTCAGACTTTACTATGAATCTCCTGGGCAGAATTACCTAAATACTGCTTCTGCAAAATCATATATTATTGAAGATATAAATTTGTGGAAAAGTCATTTGTCTGTTACAGATGTTCCAAAGGGGACAGCTTTCTGTATACAACTTAAAAGACTATAGCAATGTTGCTTTATTCATGATGGCTTTGCCAAGTAGACTTGATCTTAAAAAAACCATGCTTTATTGTCAATAATGAATCAGATAAAGCTCTTACCACACTGTGACTCTCAGCTGTGGTCAGTACGTCATTTTCATGTGTTAAACTGTTTGGAAACATGCTGGGTGGACAAGAAGCAAAAATATTTTCAGGATGCATCTTGTTGTGCTGATCCATTCAATTTTATCTTCTGTGGAAACACAATCTATAGTTCATTCTTTGTTGAGAAACGTACAATAGAAACTTCATAAACTGAAAAACCTGTAGGAAAGTAAAATTGATAATCTAGACAATTATTTCAGGTGTTAGTTGCAGTAGCTTCAGTTAGAATTTATTAGTAACACATGAATGGAAGCGTCTATGTCCAAGTTGGGATGTTTTTTGCGATACTGCATTCTGTATTGCCCAAATTTTATCCCATAATATTTTTCTTATTATTTGTTGTGTTGTGGAGCTTAAATTTATGAGTAGATTAATTTTGATTTGCTTTAGGCTTTGTGATAGAAGAATACAATTCTTGCATTCCCTCAAGTTAATACCAAACTACCACACTGAAACAGTTCTTCAATAAATTTTAAGTACTGAAATAACACACAAATAAGAGCTCCTTGAATACTCTGAGGTGTAAGTATGCCTGTCAAGCCTAAATCCTTTTACTGATAGATTAACGGTTCCCCCAGTAGCCTGAACCTTTATCAGTAATGTGCAAATTTACAAGGAAATGACTGGATCAGTAGCCCTGATAGGTTGACACCAGTCTGAACGTTGCATTTGTGATACAAAGCGATGTGTGTGCATGTAGAGAGATAATCTTCCTTCATGTGAGTATTGTGTATGTTCCAGCAGCTTTCTCTTTAGTCAATGGGGTGAGTGCTGGCATGTGTGCATGTGCTGATACTAAACTAGGGGAATTACGTGTTAATTGTGGTGACGATGGATCACGTCTTTCCCAGACTGAAGACAACACTAACATGGAAATCTCAGTTCCAAATTCTAGAGCTGTTATTTTTACCCTGAAGGGAAGGTGTCTGGGCTTCCTATGCAGGATTCTTTTTGTTAAGAGGAGAATAATGATATTGGCTGGCTTGAGAAGAGCTAGGAGAGGACAGATATATTAACTAACCTTAACTAACAGGGGCCACAGAGTGTTGTGTAAATGCAGGTGAGAAGATTATTGTTTAGAAAACCTTTCCAATTATGGTAAAGGGAATTGAGGATATGCACTGTTTCTCTTTCAGAATCAGCATCAGGATATTTGGAGGACAGGCTATCACTATTATGTTAAATTGTGCTACCTACAACATAAGCTTCTGTCTTTGCTAAAGCTGCCAGTTTTTATAAACAACTGAAGACAGAAAAGGTTTACTAAGAATAATGTTGAAGCCCAAAAGAATCCTGCAGCCTATAAATCTTAATAGAGGTTCTAAGATTCCAATGGGCTGCATGTGTCTCTTTTACCCAACCTCACTCCATCTTGGCTCCCCTGTGATGACTGCAATTTTCTTGAAACAGAGGCACGGTGACTTGAATTTACTTGTGGCACTATTTGCCTACAAACAGGAATACATGCATATAACCTATGCAAATCAATAAAAGCATGTCAAGACCCCTTAGATCGCAGTACTCTGCTAAAATGCAATTTATCATGCTGCAAATGAGAGTAAGAGACTAGGTAACAAATAGTATCTGATCATTTAACTAGCACCTGTTGTCATGCATTTGAAAACTGCATTTTTCATTTGACGTACAGTAAATTGCATTTTCATATATATTGAATGGAAGGGGGGACTTGGGGATGTACATATGCAGGATTTTATGAACAATGGGAGTTTTACAGCTGCTTGTTTGAAGAGGTCATATTGGAGTCTAAAAATCTATTTGTGCAATTGTTGCAAATGCAAAATGTCTCTAGCTATTTAGAGAGAAAAATATAAAAATAAAAGTTTCAATGCTAATGCGTAGCATTGATAAATGTATAATTACTAAAAAATGTTTTAAAAAATCTTAAACAGTTTTTTTTTTAAAAAAAAATTCTAAGAATGTGCCAGATTGAGGCAGAAAAGGGAAATTTCTTTTGTGAAGCACCTTTTTTGTTTCTTTTGTGGATGCATTCCTTGGCACTGCACCCACTGCTTTAAGACTGTTCTAACTGCCTTTTTTTTTTTTTAATTGGGAATTTTACAATTGATTGCAAACAGTAACTTCAGATATGTATATGTAAGGGAGACCTCTATAGAATTTGGAAATTATAGTAGTGTGCGAAAGAAACAGATGGATTTCAGTCTTGAAGTGTATCCCTTTGCAGCATACCTACAAAATTTGTTGGCTAGTATAAAACTTGTTGGTTTTGCTGTGATGAATCCAGTTATGGTTTGTGGTGGATCTTCTAATTCATAAGATGTGGTCTTGGAGACACAGGGAAAGTATGTATGGCGATTCCAGGGTGATGAAGATCTTTTCCCGTGGACTCTAAAGGCTTTGCAAATGGTTATGGATTTTGCTTCCACAGTTGGAGTAAACTAATCTTTGGAGCATTTTCACTATATATCTTTGTGTTTTCAATGATATGTAGGTCAGTTTTTGGACTCAGTGGACATATTCATGTAGGTATCATAGTTTTGTTCAGCACAGAAAGAATCTCTTTGTTTTACCAAGTATCTGGGGCATTTGTCATACCTGTGTCTTGCACTGCTATTCTCTGTCCATTAAGGAACTTAGTTTCTTGGAAAAATAGTGTGGGTGGGTGTTATTTTTAGGTTAATGTGACTTATTTAATAGGTCTGCTTGAGAGTTTCACTCAGGATTTTCATAGATAATAAATTACCTTTTTATATTGTCTGTCCAAATGCAAGATTCAAGAGACTTCACTTGCTCAATATTTGTGACAGATTAATTAAACTTCTTTTATGTAATAAGCATGTGATGCAAATGCTACTAAGATCCTGAAATTTTACTGTCTTGCCATTTTCACAATAGTACTAGTATCCACTGTATTAACAAATTAATATATATTGAGATTTTTTCCATGCAACCTGAATGCTGGCCTTGTAGTGGCTGTATAAATGGATTTCTGAAGTCTGTGAGCAGTTTTATAAGTCCTAGAACATTTGTGAATTTTGTCTGTGAGTCAAAAGTTTTAAAACAAACAACTGAACAAAAAAAATCCTTCTCTTTGTTTACTGCAAGAAGTGCATACACAAGAATGTTATTTTCATAAAATTATGTTTTAAGGATTTCATGGGCTGTAATTGGACTGAAGACTTCCATTAAATAAAAAAAAACAACAAACCTATTTGTAGATTTCATTGGTGTACATCCTTTTTTGTAAAAATGCATTTGTGGGTAGAGGAAAGAGATTATATCCTTTCTAATACAAATGTAGAGATTTGAATAATCCTGGGAAGTTTTAGTGTACAGTCAATTTTTAGTAGCAGAAGAAGTGAGTGAATTTTGGTAAGTTAGGTGTAAATGCTTATTTGAGAAAAATCCTTTTAATGCTTATTAAAAGCAAAGAAAATGCAAGCAGTGTAAAGACAAACTGGTTTGCAGTGGTTCAGCTTGATTTTACTAGCAATGAAATGTAAATTGTGTTATGGTGCAGAAAACTATGCCAAGTCATGGGTTTTATTTCAGATCATTAGTACGATGAGCATGTTGTGTTTATGTGAACAAAACTCTGATGAACACTAATCTGAATGGCTACTTAGTAATTTCAATCAGTTTGTAATTATTGTTTGGCAACAAAAATACCGGTTTCGTCCAATAAACCTGGTAGCCTTATGCAATTATTTTCCTAATTCTTTCCTTCTAGATTCTTGTCTTGCTGTCATGTCGTAGTATGATTATTCAGCTTTTACTTTTCTAATTTTTATGTCCCAGTGCATTGACCTCAACCTATGGGAAAAAGTATTTGAGAATCACCCTTTGCTTGCTGTAGGGCATGTGTACGTGCTTGAAATAAAATCCCCAATTTAGATAGCATAGGGGTGCTTCAGAAATAAACATTTTATTTAAAAATATAATTAAAAACTCTAGATCAATTACTGATAAGCAGCTTACTTGGCTAAACAACAGTCTTTAAAGAGGGGAGAGTCTCTTAACTATGCGTAAAAGATATATTTTGAAATATCACATAGTACTGTGTTTAATTGTTTGGAGGGCGGGTGGTGCCAGATTGTTTTTCACACAAAACACCTAATAAGATCTTTGGAATCACACAAAATCTTTTGGAAGGATCTGTTAGACCCCTTCTGGAGCCCAAATTGGACCTGTGCGTACCTCAGGAAGGTGCACCGGCAGCATGAGGAACGGTTGCCCATCAGAGGCAATTTTTTGGTGCTGGGTTTATTTCAGCTGCCCCTTGGGGGGGATTCTCTGGGGGCAACCAGGGCCTGGCCAGACAGGGGGTGGGCTGTTAATGCTGGGGGGGCCCTTGCTAGGCCTTTGCTATGAGAGGGGGGGCTACAGGCCAGGCACAGGCCACAGGCAGGAGGGCTGAGGTAACTCATCAGCCAGGGACAGCAGCAGCTCAGGGCTGTTTTGCATCCCTTAATATACAGAAGGGGGAAAAAGTATGAATTTCTTCTGAAGGCTTATTGTTTCCCATCTTTTGGCTTCACACCTGCATGTGGGGAGAGAGCGATAGCAGTGAAAGGAGGTCGGTGTGCTCCTCCTCCTTTTCCTCTTGCCCTGAGGATACTGGGGGTATGGGCAAACCTTGGGAATCTTTCATTTTTGCACATTTAAAATTTAGGTTTGTTAAAGGAAGAATGGGTGATTTTTCAGGAAGACTGACATGAGTGTGCATGGAGGCCCCACAAAGTCGCTGTTTTCTGTATCTCTCTAGATTTAATGTTTTCTTTCTTTCTTTTCCCCCACCTATGCTTAGCATTTAAAACTTGTATAAAACAGAGCAGAGACTATTGCCCTGTTAGGAGAAAGGTCCAAAACTATTACTTGGTACGTGGCAGTGCTGTTCTGGTAAATTCCTGTCCACATGCTTCACCTAAGTTTCAGAAAGTGAAACTCCAAAAGAAACCTACACCAAAAGATCAAAATCCGTTTTGAAATATCTCACACAAGGTGGGTTGTATGGGAAGCCCCTAGGAAGCTGGAGGATAAATGCATGACAAAGTGCAAAAGTATAAAATATTGAAATAAGGTTTCTGTGCTCTCTTCACCAAGAGTAAAACAGGCAACTAATTCCTCTCCCCTCCCTGTCTTATGGGAGGATGTTTTTGTTCTAAATGATTGAATATGATTTGGTATTATTACTTGCTGATAAAACTCCATTTTTGTATGTTTAAGTTTCAGTCTGATCTATTTTCTTGTGTCTAGAATACATTCAAATGGTTTTAAAATGAGAAATATGCCAACTAGGATTGTTTTGGTGCAAAGGTTTCCATTTAGTTAGCAGAGAGAATTTTTTAAATAAAGCACCTTTGAATTGCTTGCAGAGGGAATGGAAAACATATTTTAACTATTTTGACATAGGAGGTCAGACGGAAAGTGTCTCATTTTATTGTTTCAATGTTTCATATTTATTTTCTATCCATGCAGTCTGCCCCATTTTAAAACTTCAGTAAAAAGTAGTAGTTCTTGCAACTCGCCCCTATGACATTCATTTGTAATACCGAGCAAATACTGTGACTTTGCCAGCTGTGCTTCTCTTTAGTGTAGAAGGCCCCAAACTATTCGTGATACTTGTTCTGAAGATAAATTAGTGGCTTCTAAATAATGCAGTGAACCCTAATTCTCTTTGATTAGTAGCGAGTTAGATGATAGCGACCCATTGAAATTGGTCATCAGCATAAATAATGAGTGAATGAACTGATAAAATGCAAAGTCACCGGCCATCATAAATCAAATGAAATCCACTTTCTCTGGAAGTCACTGAAATTAGAAGTCCATGCTCCTATTAATTATTTTGCCTTCTGAAGACGACAGTGTTATAAATCAGCCTTGAAAGGCACTTCACTTAGGAAGCTGAAAGAGTAAGACTGCCTGCAAATTGTTTTGTATACGCACCTAATTGTTTCTTAAGTAACCCACCTTTTGTAGTATGACTGCTGAAAAGCAGAAAGTGCACTCAAAAGTGTAGATTAATGAAAGCAGCAGATATTGCTGTAAGAAAATTATTTGGTCAGAACAATAGCTGTGCCTTACGCATTGGTCAGTCTGGAGCTGAACCTATTGTCCTTACGAGGCAGGATTCCTCCAGTCAATTTGGGCTTTAGGTAATTGTCATTTGTTAGATAGATATAATTACATGGCTATAAGAAACTTGTTAATAAAAAAAGTCTGGAGCAAGAAAAAAAATGGGCATGCAGACTAGGATAGTTCAAAATTGTTCTGTGCATTTGTCTAAACAGCATTCTGCAACGTTTCCCGCAAATGCTTTGGCACTCCTGGAATATGAAAATAATTTAAAAATCATTCTACATGACTCTCTTCTTTCTTTATTTATTTATATATACCTATATGGCGTACTATGATGTTTTCCTTTCTAAAAAAATAGATGTCAGCTTTAGTGTTAATTTTGATTTGCAGTTCAGCATGGTGGATCTGCTTATAAATATATCTGATAACTAGATAGGCTGAAATAGCACTAAAGTGCAAGGCAATGAAACTGGATTTTGCACTTCTGAAAATGCCTGTCTCCTTACTTCTGAAAATTAGACTTTATCATGTTATATTGCACATTAATTCTCATTTTATAAGCGTTATCAATAAAATCTTCTAGGTAATTGATACAACCTTATCAATATTTTAGCATTATTCCTCATTCCAGGAATTTGTTGAATTATGAAACTTTCTCCAAATGAGACTAAAATTCCTGTAGACCACACAGGGTTGGCTGATAGAGAGAACTGTCTTAGGAATTTGCAAATGTTTATTCAGTTTTCTGTCTAAATAAGTTTAAAGGTTTGAGGTTTCTTTGTGATATGTTAGTGCTTTAATTCCCAATGCCTTGTAGCTTGTAGGCTTCTTGAGACATACCTTCAATATCATGGATCAACTGTGAAGCTCTGCATTGCCCCTTCATTCTAAAGTATAGAGTTAACATCATGTTTTTTCCACTCTCTGCCCCCCCCCCCAAAAAAAAAAAATTTCAAGACATTAAAGCATGCAGATATAATTGTTGGAAATAGCAGTACCATTACATTAAAGTAAATAAATAAAAGAAAATAATATTACTCTTCCAAAAAGTTTTGAGCCCTTTGACTTGTGGAGTCTCTGAAAAGAATAAAGCCTTCTGTTTGAGTTAAAAATGTGAAGGAGAACAATCTGCATTAAGCTACCAGATCTTCTGTCTCATCTCATGGAAGTTACAGTTTTCACTGTTCTCAGCCAAAATAAAATGAATTGAGTGAAGTACAGAGGAACGAAGTTATTAGCAGGTAGAGCAAAAACTTGTTTATTTGCTGTTATGAGTAATGTTTTTAAGTGGTTATTGTATGCAGTGTTTGCTTAAATATTGTTGAATTGCTTTCACTGCTAAAAGAAAGAGAATGATTTTAGACTCGGGATCAGTCAAAATTCAGTTCATTTGTGAATTTGTCTTCAAACTCTGCTAGTGGGCACAGCTATCTTTGAGATTTGAGCTTTTAGTTTTATTATCCAGTATGTTTCTATGTGGATTACTTATAATCTAGTGATGACAAAAGGCTGTTAGAGCATAAAGCAGTTCTTTGTTGACAAAATGCGAGCAACTGTACATGAGCAATTACTGTGGTAATTGAGTTACTTATTTAAAAAATAAATTTAAGTTGCGTTAGATTACCTTGGACAAAGATATTTGATTTGTATGTCACTGCTAATTAGCAGTGGATGAGTGTAGGGAGCAATCCAGTAACTGGTTGAAAATGTCAGTCCCAAGGCATCTTTGTAGATATACCTCTTTCACGTCTTCCCTGAAGTGGTCTGGTGTCAGCATTTCTTATTTTTGATTGTTGGTATCATTATTTTTGAGTGCAGTGGTCTGCTATGAAGGAGATTTCCCTTTGATTAGATATACTTCAGATGAACTTGTGTGCACATTTTACAGACTTGTATATAAGTTAACAATCAAAAGAAGCAAAGCTGTGTCCCTGCTGAAAAAGTATAAGTCCCCATGCTGCTTTAGAAGGTACCTTCTTTTAATTGTATTGATCCACTTAACAATTCCTATATGTTATTTGATAGAGGGTGCTATAGAAAAATCTGACTTGCTTCACTGTAAAGAATTTCTTTCTGGTGATTAATCTAAATCTCCCCTCTTCCAATTTAAAACTGTTGCCCCTTGTCCTGTCACTACACTTCCTCGTAAACAGTCCCTCTCCAGCTCTTCTGTAGCCTCCCTTCAGAAGGTCTCACTGGAGCCTTCTTTTCTCCAGGCTGAAAACCCCAGCTCTCTCAGCCTGTCTTCATAGGAGAGGTGCTCCATCCCTCTGATCATCCTCATGGCCCTCCGCTGGACCCATTCCAAGAGATCCATGTTCTTCCTGTGTTGAGGACTCCAAAGCTGGACGCAGTACTCCTCAGAAGTAAATTGCTGTCTTATGCTTTGATTTGATTTGATACCTTTACTAACTTCAAGAACAGTTACGTAAACTGTGTAGTGGTTTTCGTTGCGAGGCAAAATTGATAAATGTCTAAATAGTTCCATTGTGGTCTCTGTAAGAGAAAGGCAATATAAAGAGAAGTCTAGGAGATGGTGAGACATACACAACTCTTCAGGTCAACAACAGCAAATGGGAGGGGAAAATATTTTATTTTTTTTACCAACTACAGGCATGAGCTTAAGTATGCAGTTAAGGAATTTTCTTACTGTGGGAGTATGATGTCACTAAGGAGACATGGAGAAATAAGTAAAGGGGAATCTACTGGAAAGTTTTTACTAGTTGTTTTGAAAAGATAATATCCACGTTTGGACTTTGTGGAAGTATCTGATGACAGTATTACTAACTAGTCTGAGACACAAATGGCTAACAGTGCAAATCCTCTTCACATTGCAATAGTAAGTGACAGTGAACCATGGAGTACTTGAAAAAGAACTCATGCTATAGTTGAGGAGCCCTCAGGGTGTAATGCAAAGGACAGTCGGTTGTTTGACTTAATGTTTAATTAATAATTAATCTCTAGATTAAATGTCTACTTACTGACTTTTAAAAATGTGTATAATAGGGAACTGTGGTCTTCCCTACTCAGCCTGTTTTAAGAACTGTATAGAAACTTTGCTTTATTGCCCAGGGTACAATTTATTTCAGATAGATGTGTTTGAATGCTTGTGGATTAGATATTTAAAACAAACAACCATTGGCTACAGTATCATGGTGTGTATTGGATTCCACAACCATTCTAGTAAAAACAATGTTGTATCTCTATAAATAGTACATAACCTTGATGATCAACAGAAGAGACCATTTTAAGACTGGTCCCCAAGCCAAGTGGAAAGGCTTTTGCTTCCATGGTGATGACCTTAAATGGTGTAGGCAAACCAAGAGAAAAATGTTGACCTGCATTTTTCTTGTATCAGCTGTTCTAATGCCATCTTGTGCCTATTAACGGAATTACTAAGACTTGTTTCCAGTCTGGTGCCATGGCTGCCAGTTGGCAGAACAACATGGTAAGGAAATGGAGAAAACTGAGCAAAAATTCAGTTCTGAGATTTAGAACAGATTTTGATTAGTATGTACTGTAATATCTTGTACTGTTGTGGTTTATGTGTTTTATTAGTCCTTAAAGTGCTAACAGGCTTTAAGGATCTCAAAACTTGTTACAAATTGAATCAGGGACAGAGCTTGAAATAAAACTGGCAATTGTTGAGTTTGCAGTATGTTCTGTTTGTTATTGTAGCTGTTGTGCATACATACCACTTGAAAATTTCAAAATAGCAGCTAAAATAGATTTAGTATTGCAGTATAGGAAATCTGACTCTGTAACCTGTAGTTAAATATTTGATATCAGTTCTCAGATGTTGTTAATAAAATATGCATTGTCACGAATAGCTTTTCAAAACATCTGCCTTATATAGAATCAAAATTTTTAGAAAAGATCCTCCACCTGCTCTTGGAGATATTATTTCAAACAGTGTACCTGAATTGTCCATTCAAAGACAGAGCACATACTTCCATTTTACTTCATATGCTAATTAATAATGTAATTTGATTTGTTATTTTATAGGGGGAAAAAATGTTGTATGTTCTCCACAGTTGGGTAGAAAACCAAAATAAATATAACATGAAACTTTGGAGTGAGTAAGGAGTTAAGTTTCTTATAATTTTTCAGGTTTGATGCTTGGTTTAAGAAAATAAAGAATAAAAAAAACCTGCATGTAAATATATTTTTATGTATGCTAAGCGTAAAGATAGCTCTGTCCTACCATATTGATTTATTAGATTCTCTGACATTTTAGTTGTGGTCGTTATGTTATATTTATGAGATGAATGTTGGATTCCCTCATTATGTTATCCTCATTTATTTTACATACTTTTATGGCTGGTTGTGCTCAGCTTTACATTTAAAGCTTTATTGCAGCTGTTAGTGTTGGGGGGAGGGGGAGGCAAGTACTTATTGATCAGAATTTACATGTTTACTGTTGTAATCATGATTTATTTAATCTCTTTCTACATATAAGTATAAGGTCTTTCTCTGAAGTAAAACAGTATGTTCCAGGAGGTCTCTTTATCTGAAAGAGGGTTTTGCTTAGGAAGTTAGTAGTGACCGGTCTTCTCTAGAGGAAAATGGTGAATACTTCACAATATTGATGTTGAAATTTTCCCTTATATAAAAAGATGCAAGTGATCTATATAATTTAATATTTTATTTACATTTACTCTACACTTGAGATGAGGTAATGCTAACTTAAGAAACGATTATTTGTCAGAAGCTTTCCTTTGTTTAATAATCTGCCTCATGAAGCATGACTGCCTCGAACCTTTGGTTTTATGAGACAGTGTAGTAGGTCCTGGGCGGAAGCAAGGAAATTGGAAGCCCCGAGGTTTAACAAACATGGCTGCAACTGGGGTACTCTTCATGAGAAGCTTTAAGTGAATCCAAGCTAGAATTGTACTGAACCTGCCCCTCTGAGAGGTGCTGAAGTGTGCTGGGAAGGAGATCCCACCACAGTCTTAACATCCTTCTGCAAACCTACATTCACGTAGCTGGAGTAGGGTGAAATAGTATGGTGGTGGTGGTGGGAACACTAATGTTTCTGAGAACTTCTGTCATAGGTTCACTAATGAAATACATGCAATGTATAGCATGTTGGTATCTGACCCCTAGTTTATAAATGCCTACTTTTGAAGATGGAAAGAATTGATGTGAGTGTTAAGTAGCTATTTTTATGTAAAGCAGACTTGCTACCGTAGTACTTTTACTCTGTATTTGACAGTGTAGTTAAAATTTGGCAGTGATCCTAAGAAATAATTTCTTATATAATCTATACCTTCCTTTTGATTTTCTAGGAATAATTTATTTGGAATTGCAGTGTGCTATATAAATTCATCATTGTTTTTACAGACTCTGAGTGTAGTGAGCAAATGATTTCTAATCAAGATTTCTAGGTTACTGTTCATAATTAAGCTCAGTATTGTGTATAATTCACTGTACCACATTTTCCAGTGACAGCCACGTAAATTAGATATCATCACAAGGGTTCTGGAGATTTATATCGTTATAAGGATACACTGTAGCCATTTCCCATAAACTAAAGTGTGTTTTCCTGGCATGTAGAAATTCTGTAAAAACCTGTGTTTTGTCACCCAACTTTTGAGCTAATGTGTATCCGCTGTTTCGTCTGCAGGCAAGCTTTACAGCTCTTCTGTACTCCCATGGTGCTTCTACCACCAAATACACTTTAGATAACACTGAGTAGATAGCACAAGGTGGAGGGATTTATATCTTGTAAAGCTAAGCATAAATTATTTTGATTAATACATCTTAATATCATTCTCCTGTAGAATTGTATGCACAAGTTCAGGATGTACTCTCATGGTAAGTCTTTTATTGTGGAATATTATTCATCCCCAAACTGTCCTCTGCGTCTTCCGGTGTTTGATTTTCATTGGTGTGATTTCTAACTCTTTTTTTTTAATATGCATACTTCTGAAATACAAATTAGGGTTTTTTTTTTTCTAATGAATCATTATCATGTGCTATCATCAAAGGTTATTCACTGAAAACTGGAGAAAAAGGCAATGAAAACTAATTTTGATTGTTAATGGAAATGTATTTTTAGTCTTAAACAGCTTCCCTCAGCAATAATTGTAGTTATGCCTCTTGGGTGTTTTTGGACTTCTAAATTTACATCCAGCAGTTCTTTTTCATTTAGTAGTTAATCTTTTACAGAACACTGCAAATTCATACTTTTACCTGAGATTAGGAGAGTCAAGAGAGTATATTCATCTATCCATCCTTTTAAAAATATAGATATAGGTGGTTTTTTCTGTGTTATTAAGAAATCGCTGTGTCTATATTGTATATGAGCTAAAGCATTTCTACTGTTGTGTAGTTGAGTTCTGAGTGTCAATTCTAGATTTGAAAAACATGAATTCAATCAATTCATATAATTTATATGGATTAACAGCAAGATAATTAGGTGCCCTTGTAGAAACACGTTTCTATTATTCGGCCACTAAGGTGCAAGTTTTGTAGAAAAGCAAAAGCATAAATCACATGTTAATCATGTGTTTGCCTAAAGCACAAAGGTTTAAATCCTTTCTTCCAAACTGAAAAAAAGTTCATCTTGAAAGGGATTGGTGTGTGCCTTTTACATCCAACTTCCAGCAAAACCTTGTCCACGTGTTTAGGATCTCATGATTAAAGTTTTAGTCCCCTAATTAAAAGCGGAAATAGGCAAGTAGCACTAATTTGTATGTCTGAACTTTTTTTTACTGTAAGCATGCAGGTTTTCAGAGTTTAAGAAATGGTTAAAATTAATCCTGTGTGCAGTTACTGAGAGAAGAAGCAGGCAACAAATGTCAATAAATCTAGATCTGTTTGAAGCAAACGTCACTAAATCTTAGTCTTGACTGCTCTCTGGTAGTGTCAAGAGCTGCTCTGTAAGATGAATTTGAGGGGAGGATGAAAAAGGTACCATATTAAACCACAGGACTGATAAGTTTAGTTAAGAGGCAGAAGATGTGTCCTTGCAGTGACATTCAGTGGCCGATATTTGTTTCCCTTTAAATAATATGCTGTACATCTATGAGAATGATGGCTTGGTGTTTGTGACATTGCATCTTCACCAAGGTTACTGGCTCCAGGACAGGCAGTCTCTCCTCTCTTTCTCTCTCACACCCTGTCAATAAATATCCACTTGTCTGAGGAAGTGAGATACAGATTTTACAGCTGACACCAGAGCATCTTCATTTCCAGAAGCAATGAGTTTCAACACATGTGAACGTGAAATAGGAAAAAAAATATTAAAGGGATATATCTTTCAAGTCTTTGTCATAAGAAAGCAGTTAGCCCTTCCAGACAACAAAATCCAAGGTTTGGCAATAATAGATCATTTAAATTCTTCAAATAAAACCAAAAATTTACGTTGTAACAATAACATTAAATTTAGCTCAAAGCTTAGTTTTAAAACCGGATAATTATATTTCCTTTTAAATATTATATATTCATATATATATATATATGTTTATTTTAAAGAGGGAAAGTAATTGAAGAACAATATCATACATACATTGTAATTTTTCTGCTCTTTAATTCTTGCTGTTCACAACCTGGTATTAGATGAACCCCTTCACTGTTCTGTTCTGCCCAAATAGGCAACTTCCCCAGCTCTCAGCTGTAAAGCAGGAAGGAGACACTCCATCCTCAAATATATAATATACAATAAACCAAGGATGTGTAACACTGGGATTTCCACTACAAGTGGAGATTTGGGGTGAAAAGTTATGTAACAAAATGAACAAATCTCAGTAAATTGGAAAACATCTTACATTTTCTAATCTGTAGCCTATTCTTTCCCTGAAGAGAAGAACAAATAATTATGTGGGAATAATTTATTCATCTATGATTTATTTAATTTCTAATTCTTCTTTATGCGATCATCTGTGAGCAAAAGGACCCTCCTGACCATTCTTCTCTCTTTTATTTTTTATTTTACAAATAAATGTGTTAAATGTAACTAACAAGTGTTTTATTGTTAGCTGGTAACAAGTTGCTAACATGGTCTCTCTTGCTCTTCTTCCCCTTTTCCCTACTCCTTCCACTCCCCATCCTCCCCTTGATCTCCAGCTGAGTATTCGTTCTGGTCCATTCCTGATTTCTCACCACTAACAGTACTACTGCAAGAGGTAAAATTAAGTGCTTCATAATGTTTTTCAACTGCTTACTGGCCTGTTTGCATCAATAGCATAGGCAGGACCTATCCATCCTCCTGGGAGGGTATGGTTAGCCATTACAAATGCAGAGATGTAACCATATTTACAATACTTTTCCATTGTGGGAGCAGCTTTTTCTGGCGCTTGCAGAAAAAGGCAGCTGGCAGCTTTTCTTACAGCACTTGCGTCGGGGGCTCTGGAGGTTGGTTCGTTTGGCCATGTTGTACAGATGTGCTGCTACGAGCAGGACTAAGACAAGCTCTCCTGAATATAATTTTTGAGCCCTTCTTGGGATTTCATGCTTTGCATCAGCTTCAGGGTATGTGAAAATACTTACAGTCTGTGGTATTGGCTTGCTAAAGACTTAATCTCCAAAAAAAAAACCCCTTCAAAATGTCCAGCCTGAAAACATACATTGCTTGTTACTAAAAAAAAATGTGGATCAATTCAGAGCTGGTGTTTCCAGTTGAGAATCAAGTCCTGGAATCTTTCTACAGAGCTAATAAATTCTGCGCAGGGTAGTATGCTATGGCAGGAATGTCTACGAGATTTCAACTTTTATTTCCAAGTATAATAGATAAGTGTATCTCAGGTTAAAATGCAAATATATGATAAATGTTTCTTTAAGTATGTTGGATGTGCAGATTGCATATGCAAAGATGATGTGTTAATAAAAGGTGTCTGTGTTCTCAGGAACTTCTTGTTACATTACTGCCTCTGCATGTCTGGTGCAAAATTTCCATCTAATATGAGGAATTATTAAATTATTTATTTCTAGGAAAACCTTACTAATAGGCTCTTTGGTGGGAATTGTCTACAAAGTTCTCAGTTTTGAAGCAAAATATTTTCAGTCTTTAAAAATAATGGCTTTGGTAGTTTTGCTGTTTTCAACCACAAACATATGACAAAAGCAGCTTTGGTTCCCCCTATGTTTCTAGACAGTGTAAGTTGTGCTTCTTAAATCCATTTCTTGAATGAGAAGGCACCAAAGACAGAGATTTTGCTTTGTTCCTTCTGCCTCTTTTAAATAGGAGAGCTGAAGGCTGTTTGCAGCCCTTTGTGGGAGGCGTAAGAGACTTCACATAGGATTGGTAGGTGTCGGTCCAATTACCTAAGTTAAAACTTCTCATAAAGCTTCCTTATATAAAGTTTCTGGCATGCTAAGAGTATACAAAATGCTGTTCTGTTTCTAAGTAGATGCGAGGATAGGTTAGGCTCATATCCATATAATATGTTGAATGGCTAAAGAAATAAAGGTGAGTGGATCTCATCATCAGCACTCAAAACCAACGGCGACCTACTGTTTTTGAATCAGACTCTAAATGGTGTAAATGTGTGCCTCTTCAGTATTTGTACCCATACAAAAAGATGGTATGACTGACCATCCTAGAACCCGTGAGTTAGGAATTTTCTCTCTTGGATGCTCAAATGTTACATGGGAGATTGAAGCTGAAACATCAGAATTAAATGAATAGGAACGTGAGGGGTTGTATTTTTTGATCTGCTAAATGTGGACTGAGCATATCCTAAGCACATTAAATGCTATAGATAAGTAAAATTCCTTTCAAACTATAGCATAGCAAGACATTCTTTTAGATCTTACAAAATTTACAATATTTTCAATCCAATTCTCTGAACTGTAAACTAGTAGCTTAATTAATCCATTAATTAAGAATCCATTAATTGGAGTATCAATGAATTTCTTTCAATTTTATGTTATTTCTTGTTACTTTGTGTTCTTGTAGTAAGCAATTATGGATGAAAAGCATAGTAAGAATCTTTCAGCAGCTTTACTGAAAAATCCTGTGTGAGTTAAATTTTAAGAAACTTATATTCTTTCTGAACTTTTCAGTGATAACATTCTGATAATTAATGTGGAACTGCCAGAAGAAAAGAATCTTATGCTTGAAAGCAAGCCCTAAAAAGAGCAATGGGGTACTGAAGGGTGGAGTATTAAGGTTCCGATGCTTTTCAGTTAAAAAAAAAATCAACAGAAAACAAACACAAATAGAAAAAATTCTAAGCTCCCACAACCTTTTAAAAAAGAGTAGGAAACCCAGGTATGTATGGAATAACAGCATAATGGAAAAGAATATCAAAGGAACACCCCAACTTTATGCATAACATAACTGTACAACTATTTCACACCCAAACTTTTAAACTCTTATAGATATTATGAATTACTTATAAATTGTTTAGTTCTATATTCTTTCTCCCCTATCCCCAACAAGTGGTATAGATGCACTCTTCGTTTAAAAGTTAAATTTTAACCTGTGAAATGTTTATAAAATCATATAATGGTTTTATATACGTTTATTTTCTGGTGTATTTAAAGCATCATCTGCTGACATTTAGTGACAAAAATGTCTTTTAATTCTTTTTATTTTCTATTAGTGTTGCAATTTGGAGAGAGGTGATAATTGAATTCTGCCGTATGTGTCAGCAAAGAGAAGTGTTAGTTTACAGCTATAGGGTCAGATTTTAATATTCTGATGCTACTTTCGTAATCTCCAAGTGCACAAGTTTAGAAGTGGTCATTGAGTTAAATTAAAGCATAATGTAGTGCACAATAATGGTTACTGGTGTTGTGCACCATATTAAGTCTGGCATTAAGATCCCAACCCAAGTTTCCAAGGTATTAGCACTTACAAAACTATGTATTAACTGTAAAATGATAATAACAGAGAAAAATAGGCAAATACTTACTCCTTACCACAGCTATGCATCAAGCTCAGGAAAACAGATACTTATTTAATCTACTTGTCAAATGCAAAAACACATTACCCTCTTGCAGATATTTTCTGCACCCATATTTTAGTAAATAAGAATAGGTCTATCCGAGGAGACAGTACACCCCTAACCTCAGCTAAGTACTCCCTGCTATGTTAGTAAAGACATGGATTCTCTGATTCCCAACTGTAGTTGATTTCAAGTGGAGCGATGTTACTGGAAAAAAGCTTATCAGATTGGGATATCTAATTTAGAGCCCAAACTCAGCCCTACACTGGTCCAAACCACTTCTAGAAGGTGCTTATGTACATGTAGTGAGGAAGATTAACATTGTTATTTTCAGAAATATTTGCACAGGACTTATTGACTCTAGACCAGTAACCAACAATTCTGGAGACTCCTAAACAAGCTCTGGTGAAAGTAATTGTTCGTTTTCAAGAATTTTCTTACTGACTTGTCCAAATTCATTGCAAATGTTTCCCATGAATTTACTGATGTATATTTTCTTTTGCTAGACAAAGGGAAAGGGGAGGGAGGTCTTCTGTTGAATTGTATGCTTTTCATTTCGATAAAATGGTGAATTTTCAGTGGTTCAAAGGGAGTTCTGTTCATTTACTGCTTGCAATAAGATATAGTGCTACCTCCTTGTGCACCACATTCAGTGTTCATCCTTACTCTATACAGGGTCCTCGATTACTCATGTGTTTATGGGTGCAAACCTAAATACATAATTTGCAAAAGAAATGTGACACCATAATAGTTGTTATATTTTCTGAGTCTTGAACTACTGCGCTCTTCACTGAAGTTTTTTATAAACGTGATTATCAAGGGATATAACAATGCCATAGTAACAAAATATACCTTATGTTTATGCTATAACTGAATTATTCTTGCTAATTATAGTAAGTATTTTTAGTCATTGATATATGCTGCCACTAAAACACTGCATTTATCAGCTGAGTGTTTTTTCTCCTTGGCTTTGAAGTTGCCAGTGTATATTTAATCTCAATTTATTTCTACTAGTCATTGTTATATAAAACCTAATGCATGGAAACACAATATTTATCCCAGCAGCTGTTAAAAATCTGTGGATATGGATTAATGTCAGCTTTTAAATGTGTAGTGCTTTAGTTAATTCCATCCAAGGACAGATGATATCATCCACTAGGAAGGAATATATTAAAAGCTGTCAGCCAGAAGGTAGTAAAAGTAGGTGATATGTTATAAGGAGGACTAAAAGGTCATTCAAAGAAGAGATATTGCTAATAAGTCAATTAAAATTTTCAAGCTGACATTTTACAAATTTCTGTGTAAGCCCTAAAACGTTTTCAAAGCTAGCAAAATTCACATCCAATACTGGAAAAACAGGGGTCATGCAGAACCTGCACAGTCCCTTCATGAAAGGAGCAACTTGGGAGCTGGCTGTTTTAGGTTAAGTCATTGAGCAGATCAGGCTTGAGAAGGCCAATTGGTTAACCAGGTTAGCGTTGTCTGGGCTGCATTTGTGAGTATAATATCCAAGTGTGATACATCTAAGCAAATTTATTTCAATAGATGCCTTCTGCATTGTCTTGCAGTCATTTCCAAGGCTCACCTGGATTATGTGCGAGTAACTACTATATGGCTAGATAGGAATTGTCTATGAATATACTTATTTAGATTACATTTAAATGTGAGAGCAAATTCTTTTAAACTTACTGTGCAACAAGTGGTCAGTCATTGCGCCAATTTATTCAGGATGTGCTTTAATGCTACCTCATTGTCAGGTTTCAAGGCTCAAGGTTAAATGCCAGTGAAGGTAGGGATGCAATCTATGTCAAGGAACTAAATCCTGTCTTCTAGTTTGTAGTGTTGTTCCCTTGCTCTAAGTTTGATAAAGTTTAGGTAAAACATGAAGAGAAAAGGCTTAGTCCTGTTAAACATGTTGGTACATCTGACTGCTTCACTGTAAGAGAAAAATACTTGAGTACTTTTCAGTACCAGGATCAAAATTAAGAAATTCCAACATTAAGCCTATTTCTATAGGGTGCATTTGTGTTAAAAGACAAGGAAAGTGGAGTATATTTGATGAAAACACAAAATAGAATTTATCTTATTTATCGTTATTATATTCTATATATTATATATATAGAATATGTTATAGATATCATTATATGATATTTTTCTCTCAGACCTATGGAACAAGTTTTGTACAGTAGATACAAAATGGAAATTTAGATTTAGTATCGATTAGGTCAAGAAAAAAATTATCATAGTTTATAACTTGAAATATATAGAATAAGAAATATTTTTTCCATGAAGTTGAAATCGTTTCTGCACAACTGTTGTGAACTCTGTAGCCATGCAGTGACCAAAGGGCACTGTATTTCTTTCATTTTGAACACAGGGTCTAAAACATACAAAAAGCATTCTGTCAGCTAGAGCCTTAGGCATGGGCTCTCAGAGACGTACCTCTTTCCAGCTGATATTTAGCTTTGGTTCCTTTGGACAAGATTTTAAGCTCAAGTTAGTTCAAGTTTGGGTGGGGTGGGGTGAGAAGGGATTTGTTTTGTTGCTTTGTGGTTTTTTTGTTTTCTCCTTTTTTATTTTTTTATTATACTTTCCTCATGTGATATTTAAGTATCTTGATTTTCAGCTATTTCTAGGATACCTTTTTCTCAGATAATCTGAGACCTGGATTATCTGCATCATTTTTGGTAGTTTGGAGACTTTTCTTACTGATTCTTTTTCTTATCAGGCAACAAGGGTATCAACTGAGAAGGTGTTTCAGTGATGAATGATCAGACAGTAGTAGTCTGAAATAGACATTTTCTTGGTTTGCACACTTTGCCTGATAAGATTTCATTTTTCTATGACCTTCTTATGGAAGGTCTGTTGTCTTCAGATATTCTTACATTTTAAAATTTATTAAGTTTATTATCAGAACGTGGCCTGACTGTCTATTTAAATCTGCATATTACTCTCTTATTTAGAAAAAGTGGTTGTGTCGATTTTACTCTAGGTTCATAGTACAAATTACCTAATTCAGTATACCAATGCAAAAAGCAAACTAACTAATGAATCAAGCTTCCAGGAAAATATGTGGAAGGTCTACTGCAAAGTCTTGAAAATCCATCAAGTTTGTGTGTGATTACAGGAGCAAAAGTTAAAAAAACCCACCCCAAAGCCACAGGCATTGTTTAAGGGGTTGATAATAATACACTTTGTCTGATACACAGTATTATTTGAAAGATATGTTTATATGCCTGTGATTCTGTGCATGCACACTCTTTGTGCATATCTGTAGCACAAAAAATATTATATCATGTCTATATCCACTAATCTAACATGATTAGGTTGGCCCTGCTTGTTTCACTTGACAGGCAGGCAGTGACATCAATCAAAATTTCTGCCATTCATGTTGCTTTTCACGGTGCAAGTGAGAGTCCTGACAGGTTTCTTTAAAGTGGGATAGCAATAACATCAGGATTTTGGGTTTTGTAAGGTGGAGGGATAGTCATTCATGTATATGGATCATTTATCTATATAATCTGTGCTCTTTTAAGCTTGTATCTAAATGGTATGAGACTATACATTAAAATACCCAGGTGTTGTTAGTAATCTCAGAATGGTTTATGTTCTGAACCAAAAGGTGATTTATTTCAAGATTGAAGGAGTGTTTTTCACATGTGACTAAAAACGTATCATATGGAAAACCTTTGTGGTTAGTAGTGGTTGTTTTGGGGGTTTTGTTTGTTTTTTTTTAACAAATAATATTTGTCATTTCTTTCCTATGTGATGTTTCATTTTGTTTGAAAAAGAATGAATTATTAAGGAAATAATTGTTTAAATTTTATTTTACTGAAAAGATGTAGTAAAAAAATCAATCTGTATTTTCAACTTATATTTTCTATTGTTCGCTATTTCATATTTGCCCTGAAATTATTTCAAAATTGTAAATATGCTATGATTATCAAATCCAGTGAAACCAAAGCAGGAATTAATCTCTATGATGAAAACATCCCAAATACACCTGACAATGTCGAGCCCAGTTTTACTCTATTTAGGTACATAAATTTTCTTCTGTTTTTTCCTAGAGATACAAATCAGGATAAAGCAAGAAACCCAGATTAGGATAGAATTGCATTGGTACAGTAAGTCTCTGGCTTCAGCCTGTAGTTCCTATAGATCAGTTGCACCACAGTTGTGTTCCCTCATTTCTGAGGGTGCACTGCTATGCCACTTGGATGCACACTAGTCTATAGGACCAGATGGGCTACACCCAAGAGTGCTGAAAGAGTTGGCAGACATGCTCACCAAGCCACTTTCCGTCATTTACATGAAGTTGTGGCTAACTGGGGACGTCCCAGTGGATGGGAAGGTGGCAAATGTAACACCTATCTACAAGAAATGCAAAAAGGAGGATCCAGGAAACTATAGACCTGTCAATCTGACCTCAATACCAAGGAAGGTCATGGGACAGGTCATCTTGAATGTTATCACAGACCACATATGGACAACCAGGCCTAGTCAGTATGGGTTTATGAAAGGCAGGTCATGCCTGACGAACCTGATCTCCTTCTATGACAAGATGACCCGATTATTGGATGAGGGAAAGGCTGTGGATATTGTATACCTGGACTTTTGAAAAGCATTCGACACTGTCCCCCATAAAATTCTTATGGAAAAATTGGCTGCACAAGGATGTGCCTGGATGAGCATATGATCCACTGGATCAAGTACTGGCTGCCTGGAAGGTCCCAAAGAGTGGTGCTCAATAGATTTCAATCCAGCTGGCGACCGGTCACAAGTGGTGTGCCTCAGGGCTCAGTGTTGGGACCATTTCTGTTTAACATCTTTATTGACAATCTTGATAAGGACATAGGGTGTATCATCA
>BJBW01000732.1:19964-38853 GCA_004320125.1 Scolopax mira | reverse complement strand
CATTAAAGTAGTTTAGTTCATTCTAAACCTCTGTATCTCCTTATCTCTTCCTCTCCTCTCATTTTGCGGGGGGAAAGGGCTATCTGTCGGTCTGGTTGCAGTGATTTCAGCTGAAACCATGACATCTAGGCACTAGTTCATCATAGATTAAAATAATAGTAACCATGTAGCAGGGCCCTCTGCACAAGTGGAGTAGAAAAAACATGTCTGGTTGTTAATTTGACAAAAAACCAAAAAATACTTTATTTTTTTTCTTGAATATTTCTTGAGCAGAACTAGAGCCTTGCAAATTTCTCCTAGGAGGTTTGAATCAACTTAGTGAAGGTGAAGAAAATCCATTAATTGAGGCCTGCTTCTGCCACTTCCCACTATTCACAGCATAAGAGTCTGAGACTCTTTCATAAGGATGGTAGGAGAGCATGGCTTTGCTTATGAAATTATAAAAAGGAAAGAGATACAGCTAATTAAAAAAGCCACATCTCTTCTTTGTGATGTTACCCAGCATGATCATCTAGTCTTTTCCCATAGAAAAGGAAAAAATATCCCCCTTTTTCTATGTTTTGCCTTGATTTCTTTAGATGACTCATTTATTTTGATCTTCTGGTGTTATGGGTACTACATTTGTGCTTTGAGCCTTCACCAAAGGCATGGAGGGTGCTGTGCTATCTGTCTGCATCAAATCTATTTGGACAATTTAATTTTCTCCATATGTTAGTCTGTTCCTATCCTATAAAAATATACTTTTTAAAAACTGATAAAATGCTTCCAGTTGAGATTTGGCAGAGGGCAAAATATTTGTTGATTCTAGTGCCCAGACAATCACAAAGTGCGGTTTTATAGCTGTTTCAGGATACTTCTAGCCTGTGTAAACCTACTTGCATTTGTCTACAGTAGATGCCAATATTGTATCTGGTGTGTGATCGCAATGAGGTGATTGTGTCTTCTTTAAACAACATCTTCAACAGATCTTCTAGTTGCCAAAGTACTGATTGGTAAACCCCAATTCAGCTATACTCAGTCCCACTTAAGGATGATGACACTTTTCAGAAAACTAAAACCCTTTGAAAGAAGGGACTTTTAAAGTTGCATTTTGAGTTCTCACATTTCTGATCTATCTAGGAATTTCAGCATTTTTCCCCCCGATTACACACATGGAAAGGTGTAGAATTGTAACGACATTTGCAGCTTGTTGTACATGTGGCGTGTAAGTGACAATTTCAAGCCCCAACTCTTCTATTTGAATAACAAGCCTATATGTCTCCAAATCAGTAATGCTACTTCCCAAACAGACCCTAATCTAAACAACATTAGACAATTTTATTTAGCAGAGTGGATCAATAAGCAGACATTGTGTAGATGTGGTTATGAATCAAGCCCTGACAACTTGCAAATCACTCATTCTTTCATGATGGTGTTTTCTTTGCCTGCTGTCTGCTTCTTCTCTTTCTGCGAGCTCCTCAGCACTGGGACTTCTTGCTGTGTGGCTGCTGAGGAAGGAAGGTGATTAGTAAGTTTACACCTGGCACTACAATAGCTGCACCTACAAAAAATTATGCTGGTATTTAGTATTTAAGAAGAAGTATCATTAGTGGCAGAATAATGGCAGATAGTTTATCAAATCCAGCTTACACACAAGGGATGCATTAATTTTCATGAGATAGATTAGAAAACGCTCCCATTTTATTTGGTGAATTTCTCAAGAGGCTTGATTTTTTCTTTTTCCTGAAGGTAAGACACGTTCTGAGATAAAAGCATTTTACACTGTTTTTCACTTTTGTGTGGGGTAAATATGGGAAAACAAAGTTTCAAATGGTGTGAAGTGTTTTTATTATTGTCTAAAAAATAATTTGAAATCCTGCTTATTAGTCTCTTCAAAATATTATTGCTTTGTCTGGGAGTTCATAATCAGAGCTTGAAGAACAACTTTGGATTTGATTTCTTTTTAAAAAGATCCTGTTATTGAACCATGTTACAGTTGATATCAACCTAGGTTTCCAGCCCTCTACTGATATATAATTAGATCTGACTGTCAGTAGTATATTGTGGCAAGGAGTTCCACAAATTAGCTCCAAAAATTGTGCCTTTTTAATAGCCTTTTGTTTTTTTCTTGGTTTTGCTGTATCTGTTTTCCAGCTATCAGAGTTTTGATTTAATACTCTAGGCTGCCTATTTCATCCCATGATGAAAGTGTACCAGCTGTGAAGTTTTATAACGGGAATCATTCCTGCAATCGATATGAGCACAGTTTTCCCAAACACCACAAAAACCCTCACTATTGCAGAAACAAAGTGTAGCTCATAATCTTCTGGAGTGAGGCAGAGAGGAAGATGGATGCAAAACAAAAGAAACATTCTTAATCCTTTGAAGAGTAACAAAGAATGCACTGAGAAAAATGAGTTAATAATGTATAAATGGCAGGAAAAAGTTGACTTTAGGTTGGAGATCTGGTGTGCATTGTGGAATTAAAATGATGTTTCAGGGGAAGCAGAACAAGTATTTTAGTCTGTTATTTTTGTGTAAAAGATTACACAAAATAAGAATTATCTTGGCTTTTGTTTGCCTTGAGTGCAATTTCAGCAACTAAAAAGCCAAAGAGTCGAATGAAGCATTGCTGCAAGTAGGAAGCTGTAAAAACCTTTCGGCAGTGCCCATATCATAAGAGGGTTCAAAAGGCTTTAAAAGGTAGAGTAGTTTGTTTTGGAGACAAGCAGATCCAGCTTAAATTTATATATATATCTTTGTGCCCGCTTGTATGAGGATGTCAGTGTACAACCTAGGCAGTTCTGTTTCCTTTTGCTGAAAAGCTCAGCCCATTGTACTTTGAGCAAATTAAGGTCCAGGGGTCCTGTGGTTATCGCAGCTTTAATGCTTAATTAAGTTGTGATTTTCTGGCTTGGGAAAAATAACCGTGTGTGACAAGAACTGGGTATGACAATGCAGATGACATGAAGTGTGATATTTCATGGTACCTTTCTCTCTGAGAGCAGGTTACAAGCCATGGTTTCTAATTTGGAACCCTTGAGGAGGTGTCCTGCAAGCAGGGTAAAACCCCTGACTGAAGTCACACATCCCTCTGTTTGCATGGTTTGTTTCTCATATTTTGCCCCATACAGTCTGGATTTATTTAACTGCTGAGTCTGTGTAGTGCAGGGTGCTACCATGTGTAGTTTTTTTTGGGGTGCAGAGAGGGCTGAAGGAGAGGGGGTTTGCGTACAGACTTAGAATCATAGAATCCTATGGGGTTGGAAGGGACCTCTGGAGATCATCTAGTCCAACCCCACCCAAAGTGGGTCCACCCAGAGCACGTTGCACAGGAACTTGTCCAGGCAGGTTTTGAACGTCTCCAGAGACGGAGACCTGTCTCTCTGGGCAGCCTCTTCCAGTGCTCTACCACTCTCACAGGAAAGATGTTCCTCCTCATGGTAAGGTGGAACTTCCTATACTCAAGTTTGTGCCCATTTCCTCTTGTTCTGTCACTGGGCACCACTGAGAAAAGACTAGCCCCATTCTCCTGACACTCTCCCTTTTAAGTATTTGTAAGCATTGATCAGATCCCCCCTCAGTCTTCTCAAGACTAAAAAGACCCAAGTCCCTCAGCCTTTCCTCATAGGAGAGATGCTCCAGGCCCTTAGTCATCTTTGTGGCCCTTCTGATACTGGACTGGGGTGCAAGAAGTCCTAGTCTCCTCCTGGCTGTTTTGCCCCTCGTGTTCCAGCCCCCCTTCTCCCATAGGGCTTCTTCTCCCCCCAGCTGCAACCGCTTCCAAAGCCCAGTGCAGTCTCCACTGATGCACAGGCCAGCTGAGCCATGATGGGAACGCTGCCGGGAACTGTGGGAGAGGCTGAGAGCCCTCATGGATTTCCACAAATGGCTGTTTCCCATGGCTTATAACTCAGCCAGCTTTCAGAGAGGATATTTTAAGTCAAAGCAGAGCATATTCTGCTTTCAGTGGTTTTGCATTTCCCATTTCAATACTTTAGCCTAATCTGCTGATGTTCCCAGGCTGCTAAAATAAGACATGTACACACGGAGAAAAGAAAATGCTTCTGCTGCCCTGATGCAGAGTTGCTGCTGCCATTGCAGCTACGTATCCTCATGGAGCCAGAATGAGATGAGAGCAGCTTCTAACTCATGCCTCCCTCAGCTTTGCTGGCAGGTAGGATGTCTCCCCAAAAGCTGCAGATCCCATGCCCTGTTGCTGAAGAATGTGTGTCAGTGGTGGACCACCAGGCTTCCCAAGGCACCACATGTGTAGGGGAAGCCAGTGAGGTACACAAAAATACCTGAAAGCATTTGAAGTAACTCAACTTTTTCAGTCAGGACACGGACATGGGCAGAGTTAAGCTTTTGCCCTCCCCACCCTTTACCCTAAGGCCCCATTTTTATGCTAGCTGTCAGGAGAGGGGCTTAGAAGGGCAGCGGGTCAGGGCAGACAGGACAAACGTGGCTCCCTCAGCAGAGAAAACTCTTGCTGTGATCTGTTCCCAATAGGCTGACACTTGGAGGGTTGTCATGTGCTGGTGCTGGAGTTAAAAGGCCTTATAAGGCAAAGCCTGAACAAACTGTTAAGCGGTCTGAAGTGTTCCTCAGTGCTGAAAAACCTCCAGGGAATGCACAACATACCCCTGGCAAAGATTACAGCATATTTTACAGCATGCTCATAGAGTAACAAAGCAGATATTGTATCTTTGAATTTCAGGCTCTGCAGGCTACTCTAAGCAACAAAATTAAGATCAGGTCCCTTTCTTGGATTTATTTTACTGCAGCCGGACAAGCTAAGTGTCACTCATTAAATCTGTCTTTAAGATTTCGTAAAGTTGCACATTGAGTTTTCTGCTTTAAAGATGCTCTCCACAGCAGAAAGCTTATTTGGAGGCCTCTGCTTGCTGGTAGCTTGACAATCTGGAGCTATTTAAGCTGCGACAGTCATGCTAAGGACAAAAATGAGCAGACCTGGCTCAGGTAATCTCCGTGGTAAACCAGTCCCACTTTGCCACCCTGCAGCTTACTTGGGGTCGTGAGGTGTGGTGATTTCCACCCCGTCCTCTTTTCCCTTCATATTTCAGGAGTAGCTGTGGCTCATCTGCCTTGCACCCTCTTCATGGAGCTGCAGGGAAAACACTGCAGGCTTAGAGGCAGCACAGAGGGAAAAAAGCCTGCTCATGCTAATCTGGCCCTCACCGAAGAATCAGAGAGTAATACGAATGACAGCAAGAAGAAATTGTGAATAAAATGGTTGCACCACTGCGAACCTGAGAGCAGAGCCGTTTTGCGGCAGCTGTGGCACCCTGTGCATCTGAGGCAGGGATGAAGGCTCATTATCTTCCCCGGTGAAGGCTGAGGACCACCCATCCTTTTCTGCTGCAGTTAAAGGCTTTGGAAAGCAAAGCCTGAAAACACTGTGTTTTGCTGCCTTTTCTTATGCTTGTTGGTTACAGCTGGCTGCAGCTTCTAGCGTTTTTCAGTAGTTTTTTCTCTAATCTGCCTTTGCTGAAGCTCTTCAATATAGTTTGAGGTGCTTATTCACTTACAAAGCAGTGAACTGTGCCAGAAAGAGGTGGTCCATCTCTTTCCACTATAAACCAGATCAAACTGCTGCCAGTCAACAGCTGTGCCTGTGGATGCCCACAAGCAGACAGTTTCTCTGACGTTTTTCTCTGTCGGTTCTGCTATTTGAATTCTCTTACTGAACCTTGTTTACTTTTCCAGTCCTTCCCTTCTTATTTTCTGATGTCTTAAAATAAGTCCTTTCCAATTGCTTCTTGTGTTTCTACCCAGCTACCTGTTTACATTATGTAGGTTCTGACCTAAAACTTACATGGACATCCAGAGGGAAAAGCATGTTTAGTCACTTTTCCAAAGTTCAGAGCAGCTTTATTAGTTACAAAAGTAATAGAAAGGTGTAAGTGGCAGGGTGGAATGGGTTTCAAAAAGCAAGACCACTGAACTGAGATTTGCTTTCTCCCTCCTAGAAGGAGGCTGTATGGAGGTAGCCCTGCTCCAGCTGAGGAGGAACAGACTGGGCAGCTGTTGGGTACCCACTGCCTCCCCCCTCCCCGCCCCCATACAAGGACTGATCAAATAAGTCTCCATGCAGGAAGGGCTGGCAAGCACAGGCATAATTTTCAGTTGTTACCTTGTGCATGGATGCCAAAGATAGGACTGGGAGTACGTTGGAGATGTCTGTAGTCCACATCTTTTTCCTAAGCCAAATTCAGATACACTGCAACCTATTCAGTTACAGTGAATTTCACACTTTGTCTCGGGTGCAAAATATGCCTCCATGCACCTTCATTACATCATTCTAACCATCTTCATCAGAAGCCAGACTGATCCTACCTAAGTTGTGGTAGGGCACTGGGTAGTGGTACACTGGCATATCTGTAAACCAGTGCCCAAAAGGTAATATGGAAATCAGCAGCCAGCTGAAGTGACGGGTTGAATGAGGATCTGGTAGCAAAGCTGCTCATCTTCAGTGACAACTGACAGTGTCTAAAGAGGGTTGCAAAGTACCATTTTCCTGTAACCATAACAAAAACTAAACATTGTCTGTAAGTGTTCAAACTTTTCAGCAAATTAGTTTTGACCATTAGCCCACCCATTTATGCTTGGCTTTCTAAAAATGGACAACTAATTGAACTGGCAGGCACACCCATAAAGACAGAGCCTTAAATGAATATTGCAGAAAATCACATTTGAAATCTGTCAGCACAAGAGCATTCTCATTGAAGACATATGATCTCTAGGAAATGCCTTCTTTCAACTACTGAATAACAGGAGCTGGAGACCAGAGAAAGCAGACTAAGGTGCAGTTGTTTTAAAATAGTTTTATAGTTATGTTAAAAGTTATTTTAAAAGACTGGTGGTAAAGGCAGGCAAGTAGAAAAAATATAGAGAAAAGCAATGTAAGTAAATACCATGCAGGAAAAAAAAAAGTACACAAATCAGAACCAAGTTTGGGGATATCAAATCAGTGCTGAACTAAAGGTCAGAGGAATCAAAGTACAGAAATGAACACGAATTCTCCACTAGCCAAGGCAGATATAAGAGATAGGTCAAAGCCTGTTATTAAGGTTGGTTCAGGCCAGTGACTTGAAGTATGACCCAATTTGGTGTGTAACATACATGACTGCTTGCGTCTAGCTAAGGGCATGCAAAGCTTTCACCAGTCTCCTCAAGCAGTCCTTTTGTGGTGTAAAATAAACTCCAGACTGACATAAACTGCTGACACTGGAAACTTCTTTATATTCTCCTCTATGTTATATACACAAACCCCATATTTTTTTTTTTAATCTTCTGCATCTTATATACAGTAGTAATGAGAAAAGAAGAACTCTAATGATTTCCAGAGCTTGTAGGAAGAGGTGCCTGAAGGCCAAATAAACTTTTTCACAAAATTGTATATGGATGTATATGACTTTGCTTTATCCCTTACAAATAAAGGATACCAAGGAGGTAAGCTAGATAGTTCAATGTTGTATATTTAACTAAGAACAGACCGTTGATAATACCACCCTTGACTGATGTCAAAACTGTATGTTCAGGAAGGATCTAGAAGCTCAAATACCACCACCTAACCTTTGCATGCTTCAAAGATAATGCCTGTGCTGCCAATTACTACCTTGTAATTTTTGCTGCATAGTTTTGAAAGCAGAGATGTTTTCTTTGTGACTACCTGTGAAGACAAGAGGAGCAGAGTTTGCAGAATTTAGTATTTTATATTTATAGTATCAAGCAATGAAACTCAAAAATGAGAAATATACGTTTTACAGTGTGCCTATGTACCAACTCTGATCTCAAAAAGGTTCAAAAAGAAGCTTTGGCCTCTGACCAGAGACGTTTTTTGGCTAGCCTACTCAGGTCCTACAAAAACTGAGAGTCAGTTGGTGGGTACTCTGCCCTGTTGGTGAACAGCTGAAAGCCTTTGCTTCATTCAAGAGGATTTGAACTGCTCTGGTCTATGAAAATGAGTTGAACATTCATTTCCAAGGTTACCCTGGGTCAGAGACTGCTTTAGGGCATGTGTCTGGTAAGGGGAGCTCTGATCTTTGTACCTGGGATTAAATTGTGTAGAGGTAGAAAATCATTTTATTTTATGGAAAAAAAAATATAATGCGAGAGTACATTATCCTTTCTGGTTAGTGTGGGATTAAGAGCAGAAGGACCTGACTGCAAGTGAAATTTTATTGAAAATATCATTATTGAGCTGAATAACTACAATGCTATTAGGGAGAGAAGCTGCACGGAGGGATGAATTGCTGTTTGTCTGCTTTATGATTCATTCATCTGATTATGCCAATCGAAACAATTTACTGCAGTGTCTTTTGTACACAACCAGGAAACACAGAGGCCCTCAGAGCTCCATCAGTTCTCTCATTTTCGTATAGCTTGGTACCATTTGAATCAACCTGCATGTAATTAGGCTCCAAAGTGTCCCCCATCACAGATAGAGGCACTTGTCTTAAGGAAAGGAGACAAAGCCTTATCAGGTCAAATTTGCCCGGTCTGTGTTAAGCCAGCCTGTGGTGCTGGAAGACTTGTAGGAAGCAAGCATATGTTGAGATCGAGGAAATCAGTGGGAAAAGATCCCCAAAGAGGAGAACGTTTGTGACTATGTGTGTGGCTGGTAGAAACCCAGAGGTTTGAACTTGTTCTCTCTCTTCATCTCCCGGAGTGATGATCTTGATCTAGCCTGGAGTATGCCAGTAAGCTGTGCGTCAGGAAACATTACAGAAAGCCCTGGGCATATGCAGCCTTGAACTGGCTTTTTCTCTCATGACGAGATATTTCCATGTGTCCTTGTTCTTGCCGGATAAGAGCAGAAGATCTCTTTTAAGTGCTTCTTGGCTGACAGTGACCTCTCAATAGACAGATAAAAAGTGGAGAGATTTCCTCCTCCTGTTTTTCCTCCTCCCATCCACAATTGTCACTTATCTCCCCGGCTAAGCCAATTATAGTGCCTCCGAAGTGTCCCCATGAAGAAGGGGGAAGCAGCCAGACAGACACCAATTGAATTTCTCACAGCCACTATACAGAGGTCATTTTGTTCCTGTGACAGAGCCATTACTCCCTTGTGCCACTAGCGACTCAACTGAAGACTGAGTCCCGTGACACAGTGAAAACGATGTAATATTCCTAAAAATCCAGCAGGGACTGCAGATACAGCATGAAAGTATCGATTTCATTCCTAAGGAGCCCAAACTGTACCGTAACCTTTAATGTTTCAGGAAGGTGCAAAGGGAGACAAAAATGAGGAGAGGGCAATGTGGTGGAGGGGAGGGCAGTGCAGGGTAGGAAAGGGAAGAAAAAGTGATCATTTTTAAACTCCACTGCCTTTGTATGGATAGCTGATGCCATCTATTACCTAGCAAAATGAAAAAACTGCCATTATTTGGGTTCCAGTAGCAGCGTGGCCATGGGTAAAACTCGCCTTGTGCCAGGCACTGCACAAATGTTGAACAAAGTGCAGTCCAAGGATGTGTCTCCTCTGGAGAGAGTAAAAACTTGTCTATGCTAGCTTAAATCCATATAACTTGGGTAATAATGTAGGGGCGCCTCTGCGATACAAGCTAGGGTGTTGGTTATCTGTCTGATTTAGTATCCGGGGCACAACTTGTGCCATGTTCTGCTGTCCCACCTTCCAGCTGCAGCTCAGATAACACCTCGGCAAGAGTGGGAATGAAAAGCAACAGCAGGGACTCCACAGCCTACCAGGGGCAGCCTTCAAACAAGCTGTCAGTAAGCTTGATGTGAGTTTTAATGAATGCAGCATGGTGTCAGCTGAGGATCAAAGTCCTAAAGCATTGTCAGGTCTGTGCTATTACAAACCCACATCAGTACTGTTTCATGAATATACTTGCATCCAGAAACCTGGACCAGTGGAAAACTCTAGAGCCAATGTCTGTACCTGGCAACACTCTCTTTTGGTTAGAAGAATTTACACCAGCATCTTTGTGTGAAATAAGACCAGCTGAAGTATGCAAGGGCTTTTGCTGGAACAGCGATTTTGCAGAGCAACTGTATCTGTTACCAATAGAGCACTGCTGGCAACATTTTCTAGTGCAAGACCACCCAGCCATAATGCCTTTAAAGTGCATATTTTATTGAATGTTCATGATAGCTTCAACATTTGCATAAGCTAAGTCATGTCTATCCAGCACTGCCATTCCCTGGATATTGTTTGATAGGACAGAAGGAAGGAATCTAAGAAGAAAGGGAAGTGATAGAAAGGAAGCGATAGTTTTACTTCAGTCTTCAAACAATAAAACAGAAAGCCTCCATTCTCTTATTTACTACCGATTGCTAACTGATGGATTTAATTTGTGAATAAACTGTATAAATTATGTTTTGGATACAGGCATTGTGTAAATGTTTATGTATAATCTAAAATGAAAAGTGAGTTGTGAAAAACACATTGGTTTATCTATCAGCACATTCATATGTGATTAGCGCCAAAGTTGAGGGAAGAAGTTTCTGCCTTTTTTTTTTACATACCTAAACTGGGATCCATCCTAACCTTCACTTATGTCAGGCACCCTCTTGCTTGAAATCAACATCTCATAGAATGATAGAATCACAGAATGATATGGGGTTGGAAGTGATCTCTGGAGATCATCTAGTCCAACACTCCTGCCAAAGCAGATCCACCCAGACCATGTTGCACAGGAACGTGTCCAGGTGGGTTTTGAATGTCTCCAGAGAAGGAGACTCCACTACCTCTTTGGACAGCCTATTCCAGTGCTCTGCAACTCTCAAAGTAAATAATTTTCTCCTCATGTTTAGATGGAACTTCTTATATTCAAGTTTGTGTCCAATTCCTCTTGTCCTATCCCTGGGCAGCAGTGAAAAAAGACTGTCCCCATCCTCTTGACACCCTCCCTTTAAGTATTTATAAGCATTGATCAGATTGCCCCTCAGCCTTCTCATCTCTGGGCTAAAGAGTCCCAGGTTCCTCAGCCTCTCCTCATAAGAGAGACTCTCCAGCCCTCTTCTGTACTCTCTCCAGCCTGTCCTTCTTGAACTGGGGAGCCCAGAACTGGACACAGTACTCCAGATGGGGCCTCATCAGGGCAGAGTAGAGGGGCAGGATGACCTCCCTCAACCTGCTGGTCACACTCTTCCTGATGCACCCCAGGATGCCATTGGCTTTTTGGCCACAAGGACACATTGATGGCTCATAGTCATCCTGTTGTCCACCAGGACTCCCAGGTCTTTCTCCTCAGAGGTGTTGTCCAGAAGGTCAACCCTCAACATTGGCTGGTGCATGGGGTTATTTCTCCCCAGGTACAGCACATCTCATCTCATCTCATCATCTCATCTCATCTCATCTCATCTCATCTCATCATCTCATCTCATCTCATCTCAGACATCTTTGCAGCACTGGAACAGGCTGCCCAGAGAGGTTGCAGAGTCACCTTCTCTGGAGATATTCAAAAGCATGGACAAGTTCCTGTGCAACCTACTCTGGGTGAACCTGCTTTGGCAGAGTGGTTGGACTAGATGATCTTTGAAGGTCCCTTACAACCCCATATCATTCTGTGATTCTGTGATTCATTAGAAGACATCCCTTACAAGAAAAGCCAGTCCCAGAGCAAAACAGTTCAATTGCATCGTCACAGACATTTATTTTGCCCAGTGAATAAAAAACTGCTTCCTACACCTGTTGTCAAGACAAAGGTAAAATCTTATTTTTTCAAATCCAGTGAGAAAGCATTGTTAAAGTGCATTATTATTTGGAGAAGTTGTCTCATGTTCCTCCCTGGGCTCAGCATCCAATAGTTTCAGAAATGTGTCAAACAAGAAGTGGAAGTATACAAATTTCCTAGTTTTACAAGTAAAATGCTGGTTCAACATTCTGATTTGACAGTCAGTACTGATTAAAGATGATTTCAGATAATAAAAATTTCAATGCCCTTAGAAAAAGAAAACAAAACTCAGTTCTGTACCTAAAAGCATAATTAATGTTATTTTGGAGGCAAGTCTAGAGACTGGAACATTAACAGTACTTATCCAGATCAAAGAAGGCACTTTTAGCTGTCTACAGGTTTTTCTTAACATTTTGTTTCAGTGAATGTGGTGTTAAGTGCAGTTATGCTTCTCCCTGTCTGCTAGATCAGTCCAATGAATCATAGAGTCATAGAATGGTTTAGGTTGCAAGGGATCTTAAAGGTCATCTAATTTCAGACACCATACTATGGACCAGGAAACCTCCCACTAGACCAGGGCACTCAAGGCTCCATCTGCCTGGCCTTGAACAATTCCAGGGATGAAGCCTCTGAATTTTCTCCTTGTAAATCTTATTGTTAATGACTTGTAAAAAATTGTGAAGTCTAGACCACCTAGACAGACCAGAACTGCATCTGTCTAGACCAGATGTCTCATCCTGTACGTCATGGTGACTGTAGTACATCTGTATGTACACCCCATCTCAGATGTAAACTCATGACTTTCCAGGGAAAAGCTCATTGATTTTTCAGAGTACTTTTGTGGGGGATTGCATTATTTTATATTGCTCTCTCTAGTTCAGACTACTTTCAGTTAATTCACTACTACTCAGTGAGGAATTCAAGGGTCAAACCACCATCAGTCTTGCCAGCTGATGTTGTTCTAGTGAATAGCAACTTGTCTTCCTCTTACTTGTCCCATTGGAGGTGTTTCTGCAGGGAGTCTTCAGCTATACCTGTGAAAAATATCCCTCTGCTTCATTTATAGGAAGTTTGACAGTACGGTCTGGCCATTTGATACTTAAAAATCCTGTTCCAGTTTTTAAGACTGACCCTGCTTTTTCTCCAGCTCCAGGAGTTTCTCTCAGCTGGGATGGCAGAGGGTGGTCAACCCCTGCTACAACATCTGGGTACATCATTGTTCTGCTTCCAAACAAGATGTAGCAGACATGCTTCTCTGCATCTCATACCCGCCCATCCACACTCCTTTTCCATGAGATCATCTTCTTTGAAACATCAAAAGAAAATTCAATTACATAATTTCTTGTTGAACACAACAGCTCCTCAGTTAAGAGTAACTGAGGCTAAGTGCTGGTGAGTCAAGTCTTAAGTACATGCAGTACCTTTTGATGTCTCAGAAAATGTGAGCGAGCGAGCAACGGTCATGTTAGCCAAGTCCTTATGCTCCATTTCTGATCTGTATCTGATGCAAAGCCAGTGCCATCTCACGCCTTTCAGAGCTTCTTCCCTGTGGTGTACCCTGAAGATGTCTTATTGCTACAGTAAATCAGGACTTGGTTGACCTTCCATTGGTAATTACCGAGGAAGGAACTTAAGAAAACTTAGATATCATGATGTCTAAAAATTTAAGTTTATTAAAAAGATAAAAATATGTGAATTATTAGAGACAATTACTTATTAATTCAGGTGTTTCCTAACTTCCAAGAAGCAATATTGTGATTTTGGGATTTTTATACCTGTTACTGCATCATCAATACTGCATCAATGATACTGAGTTCTTAAATTGGATACATAATAGAGGGATTTTTTAACACACTGCTAATGTCTGTGTGCTTAATTGCACTACCCCATCAGTCTTTCTGAAATAATTGTTAGTTCAACACATGCTTTGGAATCAGGGAAGGAAGCGTATGCTTTTGGCTTATTTCCTAGAAGTGAATCTGGCATCCATCTTTCCCAAAGGAAATAGTCACATCGTCATCGTCTTCTCCTTCTTAAAGAAGCCTATTATTTCACTGATTTTTCACTGAATTTCACTGAATTTTTAGAGTTGGAAGGGACCGTAGAGATCATCTAGTCCGATTCCCCTGCTGCAGCAGCATTGCCTAGAGCTAGAGCATGTTACTCTCCTATATTAAAAATAAGAGTGCAAATAAAACAAGTATTTAGGGCATACAGAATTGAAACAAGTAATTTTAGGCAGTCTTAGAGTATTTTGTAAATGAGGGTCTTCTGTGATGTCTTAGCTTAGTTACACAAAATCCATTGTCAGCACTGTAGACCATTTAGTTCAGTATACCAGTTTTTATTGCCAACAAATATGTTTATCATCTTTCATGAAATAGATGCTTGCATTGTCAAATGAAGACAGTCCATTTTAACTGCAAATTACTCAATTTGCAAGAATGTCTTACATTCTCTGCACCTCAAACTCACGTTGATGGCAAAAATAATTACTCTGCATAGAATCCAATTATTTAAAAGGTTAAATTCTGTTTCCTTGACCTATTTTTAGTAAAATAAGACTCACTTCTCTCTACAGCTCTGTGCAAAACAGCAGTGCCAAAGCACAGTGTCTAATAAAGAATTAAATACTTCATTTCCAGTAGCTGCAACATTAAAAGCAATATGACTGTTACTTTCCACTTTTACCCTTTATTCTCTACAGCAGTCTTGATGTAAAAAACGGTTTTGTTGGTGGAGGAAAAGACAGTCAGATCATCTGGCAAGCTTACAAGTTACAGCTCCAAGGAAGTCATACAATGCCAGAGCAACTCTGCTGGGTCAGACAAAGAGCTACTGGCTCGTGGGCCATGGCAGTCCCTTAGGGAAGAGGGCATGCATTAAAAGGGCAATCATATATATGATGCTTCCTTGGAGTGGTATCCTAGTTTCCAATCATTTGAGGCCCAGAGATTTGCTGAGCTGGACATAACCTTCCCTGGACTTCGCTGCCCCAAGCTTGTAGACTGACCCTTTGAACCTCAGGAGACCTTCTGCATGCACAGCATCCTTCAGCCAAAAATGCCTCTTCAAACCATTCACAGATTTCTATCATGCTTTCCCCAGTTCATCTCTTTTCAGGCTAACAATTCTCAGTCTGCACAGTCATCCCTTGCAAGAAAGGATGACTCTAAGCCCTGTGGTCATCTTTCCCAGTCTTCTTTTATCTTCGCCAATTAGTGGCAGTATTCCTCAAATTTTTAATCACAGGTTATCTGCACGTATCTTTTTAAATAGTGCCATGGGACCTTTGCCTTTCTATTTGAGCAGCTTCTGCAAAGTGCTGAGTTTTCATATCATGCTGTGTCTAGGGTATGGAAGCAAATGAATTCAGGCTCTGAAGCAGCAAAGCTTTCCTTTCGCTTTTTGCTTACCTAACAGGGGGTAAGTAATCCCATTACGGATAGGCATATGTCAAGCCTGTGAGGGTCTGTTTGGGCAGCATTCATCCTGCAGCCTGGCTCTGTAATGCAGCTTTTACAGAGGATGTGGAGCTACACTACTACCAAAAAAGTCACTGTCTGGGTGTAATACACCCACCTTGTTCTTGCCCTTTTCCTAAAATCCACATGAAATTAGGCTGCTCTATTCACATTGAGAATCCCATTTGCAGTACAATGTTCCTTATGATGAGATTTGAGAACCATTAAAAAACTAGTCTATGTGAGATGCTGAAGGAACAGTAGCTATCATGAGGCCTGATGACACTTGTTTCAATGTTCAAGAAAAGCATCTTCTGGGATGTATGGGGAAAAATACTAATTTTACAATATATCCCACTTGGCTTGTCTGACTCAAGTACAAATACTGTCACAAAGGGGCCTTTGCCGAGAAAGACATTTCTGCACCACACCTCTTTAGGGTAGTCTTGATTTACTTGCAGCAAACTGAAACATTATTGACTGCATTGCTCTAGATTAACAGTGTTGACCTTCAGCAAAGGGAAACTCAACTTCTTAATTTTACAGCTTTTACTCTCAATTTATGTAAGATCAATAGAGAATCAGCAGCCTCATATATTACCACAAGGTGCTACTATTTTTTATTTTAACCTTTGTAGGTATGTAGAAAACCCAGAAGTTTTGTAATTTCTGGAAACTGCAGTTCATCTGATGATAATGCTCATGGGATAACCTGGTGTCCCAGTTGCAGTCCATTCTAGAAAAACAACATTGTGTCCCACAGTCCCCTTCTTATTTTTCTTGGTATTGTTTCTTCACCTAACTACTATGTGGCATGGTGCAGTGCACTGTTGACATTAACTTACTGTCCCAAATATGGGTAAAGAAAGGGTGTGTAAAGTGTGTGGGGTCTTGAAGGGTTGTATAAACAGAGGGTGGCATCTTAAATGTGTGGAGTTGCCATTGAACAGACATGATAATATATGTATAAAGGACAGAAACAAATTTATACTTTTTTCCTTAAGAAAAAATATGATGAAAGTCTATCTTGGCGATGTTTGACCACAGGATCCATACAGAGCTGGGAAAAACATCTCCACAACATCTGCCGTGGCAGTCTACAAGTAGTGCTTGGAGTGACACGACAGTGTAAATTAATGAAGGCACTATGCAGCAACATGTATTTGACTTCTTTTCTGAGGAGCCTTGGGCTCTGCTGCAAGATGTGACTCACAACAGGACAAACGACGGAGCAAACAAAGCTTAGGTTTTAAAATCCTTCTTGGTAGATTCTTATTCCAAAGGAAATGCCTCCCCTTTCAAGAGTGCTATTTTTGGAAGAAGGAATAGCTGTGTTGTGGTGTCATGCATGGCTAGAGTAAGGCTATGGCAGAATTAGTATTTTCAGTTCTAGGTTTTCTTTGTATCCTCCTTTAGTTAAGCCATTAAAAACAATTTTATTCATGGCTGATCCTAGTCTGCAAGCAGGAGCAGCACTCAGAGCTGCTGATCAGGGCATAAAATGCTTTAATGATGTATAACTATCAGTCTGTGAAAAATCAGCTAACATTACTGCATTATAACTCCATACTGAAATGTTCCATTAACCACTGAGTCCAGATGCTGTTTTGGTTTGCTGACTGTATTTAATCTCCCTGTATTAGCCTCAGTGTGCCCTAGAAATTATTTTGTCTTTGCTTTATGTCTAGTACAAATTTACAGAGAGGAATGATGTAATTTGCAAAGGACTCCTACTGTACTTTCTGTTCAGATTATGTAATTTTTATAGCACCTTTATGGTATAAATGATCCAAACTTGTATTCACTGAGTCTGGGTTTGTTAGCCGAGCTTTGTGCCATCGTTGCAAACATCACAGGCTGTGATAAAAGTGTGTGAAAGCTTACAGAAAAAAAAGGAAGTGGAAAAGGGACCAAAACAATCTCAGTGCACACAGGATCAGTGCATGGAGGTCCTATGAACCCACAAGGATCTTCATATTTTGTATTCTTGTTAGGAAAGGCTGACCACTTTTGGTTCTATTGGAACAGCACAGTAGCATTCACTGTGTTTTAAAATTCTTTAGGAATCACAGGAGAAGATGACAATGAGTATCAGGGATGAGAAATCAGGACCTTTCAGTCCATGTGTGTGTTCTGGGTACTCCCACCTGAAAAATGCTGCATAATAGGCTACCAGGCTGCTGCTCAGCACAAAGGGAATCTAAACTACTGCAAACTAGATGTTTGCCATGGAAAACTCTCATCATGCTTCTCTGCAAATTAATATATGCCAATTGATTCAAAAGCCATTCCTGCCAATCTTCAGGTTTCTGGTACCACGCAGCTTCTTTTTCTGAAAGATCACTAACAAATCACCACCAAATCCTGCAGAAATGCAGCTGGAAGACCCTGTGCACACTCCCCTGCAACAGAGCAACATCAACCTCAGAAGACAAGTAGAAACAGAAGGTCCTTCTCAGCCAGGAGCAGGATGTCTCATGGATATATTCCCTCCCTGATGTAATGCTGAGAAACTTACCTGGTCAGCATGTTTAAAAACTCTGTTTTGAAAGGGGAGTTATTGTACCCAACTGGAACAGACAGGTTTTTGTCAGATGGGATTCCTATTTATGTCTCTTTTCATAACTATGGCATGACAAGAAGCTTTAAAATAATTACCTGAACTATATAAAGGTCATTACAGCTAGGCAAGCTGAAGAACACCATGAACTAGAAGTCTGACTCAAGGAGTCGTGCCTCAACCTCATTAAAAGCTAGCATGCTGCCGCTGTTCTAAGATGGAAAATGCCATTCTCTTTTTCTTTTCAAGCTATATGTGTATATATAAATGTGTGTTCAATTATTTCGCAATTTGTGTCGGAGTTTCAAGGAAACAATGCAGCCATATTGTAGGAGAAGCTTCTGGCAAGAGTAAGTAAATGAGAGGGCAAACTATTGGAAGCCATGCAGGGATCTGTGCTAGCCAATGTATTCATAAACCACCCAGGAAAAGGGGTGAGCTGCAGGACGACAACATTGAGGGTAGCAAGTAGAAGTGCCAAGTGTGAAAAGCTGCAGGAAGATCTCAGTGGCTGGGTGAGAAACAAACATGAAATTCAGTGTAGGGAAAATAAGCATGAAGTGTTCCACAAGGGGAAATATCATCTGAGGTTTTCACATAGAATAATGGACTCTGTGTGGATGATGACTTCTTAGGAGAGAGGTCTTAGAGTTACAACAGATAGTGCCGAGAAAATGTGAGCTCATTGTGTGAGCTCACTTTGTGAAACAGTGGTCAAAAAAAAGCAAGCCAAAAGCTAGCAAGGAACAGAGAACAAGCAGAGGATATCATAGTGTTGCTGAATAAATCAGTGTTTTGCTCACCCTTTGAATACTGTATGTAATTCTGGCACTGTAACCCCAGAACAGATAATGGAGATGGGGCAGGGTAAGTCAAGGATACTCAATGATAAAGAATTTTTGGTATAGGGATCTGTAAAGTGGGGACACCTCAAGCTGGAAAAGAGAGAAAATTAGGGGACATTATAGACATCTACCTATAAAATCATGAATACCAGAAAAGGGCTGATTGAGTTCACTGTCATCCAGTTCTATAACAAAGGGGCATCAAATTCAGAGTAGGAATCTGTTTAAAAGCAGACAGTGGCAGGTGATTATTCAGGCAACAGGTCTGTGAAACCCCCTGCCAAAGGATGCTGCCATAATGCAGGTTTGCATGGCCCCAGAGGCCCCTGGGGTTAGCTAACCACACAGAAACACATGCAAGTGCAGGGAAAAACT